>JANAVB010006389.1:391647-485894 GCA_029216955.1 Iris pallida
GACTCAAGCAGTAGAAAGCCGTCTATGCAAGGAGCGCCGGTATCTGCTTCAGTATTCACTGCAAAGGATGGTAGCACTTGAAAGGAAAGACTTTGTGTAGTAGAGCTTCTGAGAAGATATAAATTTGAAGACATAGAAAACTCAACTACGAAGATACTGCTAATATATCAAAATAAAATGTGCCAACATAACCATCCTAACTAAGATCAATCCACTCTCTAACCATTCTAAAATCGAATTTAAATATCTATTTAAACTATTATCATACATACATACACATGGGGTGTCCTAATTTGGGATCTATCAAGTAGGACACAAGACACATATCTAAAATCCTCAAGAGAGCTCCAAATGGCCTCAAATTTGAATCTAAATGGGACACATGCTGAGGATGGATCCTACGGATTCAAAACTAATTTATATGCAAAGAAAATCGATTTAGAGGATGGGTTTTACCTATTGGGAGTGGAATCCCAATGAAATCCTAAATTTATTATTAAATAATAAACTTTTACAAAAGTTTAAAATTACCCTCATTTTAGAAAAGTGGGTGTTACACGATTGAACAAAGCTTAGAATTGATCGAAAAAAGTTAAGCTAAATTCTTCGACAGATGTTCTTCAAGCTTGTGCATCATACGCAGAATGAAGGTTTCATTTAAAGCTGGCATCCAATCTTCTAGCTCTTCTACATCTTCCATATGAGTAAACATCTTTCTACAGTACTACAAAATGAAATAAGAAAATTATTCTATGTATTTCAGAAAAAAATAATAGTTGAAACAAGAAAACTATTGTATATATAACAAGAGAAAAATACAAAAGTGAGAAAAATGGAAAGATAAATAAATTTTGGGACTAACAATGAAATGACTACAAATTGTAGGCGGTAATGATTTCTTAATATTACAAATTTTGGGACAAACAAGAATCTACTAGCCGTTTGAAAGGTTATCGTGATTAACAATGTTAAGGAGGACAATCCGTGTAGGGCTGTTAAAGAAGGAACTCTTGAGGAACATTGTATTATTTAGAAAATATTCCTTAACACCGGAGATGGTGGAGGAGGAGAAGAGGAGGAGACAGGTGATGGCGACGGCGACGACGACGACGACGGTGGAGTTGTAGTCCACTACCGGCCAAGTGACGACGACAGCGACGGTGGATTGTTGTTCTTCAAATATTGAATGTAGAAAGACTGCAAATTAAATCAATCCAATATGAGTTAATTTAGGGTATTTTGTGAATCTTTATCAGCTTAAAGAGAAGGTAAATATGAGTTAATTTAGGGTGTTCATTGAAAAAATTAAAGTCAAGAATGACCTATACTAGCAAGTTACCAAGAGGTCAAAAGTCAAAAACTGCATTAAATGATGTTCCCTACTCTTAATAGTCCAAGAAAACTCATTTAATAAGAACCATTGGATCAACAACCAACGATTCAGATTTGGGATGTATCGATACAAATTTTAAGATGTTTGTATTGAAGAATTTTCATATATATATATATATACACACACACACCACACACACACGGGGTTATGATTTCTGCTCTTAAACATTCATGAATTAGCAGCCAATAAATCTATCTTTTTAACCTTACAAATTATATCCTTGTTAAAAAAAAAAAAAAAAAAAACTTTCTTAACCGTACAAATTAGTTCACAAGTAGATCTAGCTCAATCGGCTAATTAAGGTGAGAGTCATTCCTTCCCCAAGTGGTTGTGGATTAGAGACTTAGAAAAAACCAAGTTCATTCCAAATGGTAAAAATTAATATTGCAAGCAGCCGACGGAGGTTAGGCCGACCATGCGGAACAGGTCAGCAGCCAAGCGGACTAGGAATTGCGGGCATACTAGCCGGGTTATGGGCCTACTGGACGAGTTGCAAGCTCTTGGGGCTGAGTTGATTATGAGATATGGGCCTGCATGCCGAGTTGTAAGCCCTTCGGGGTGGGTGAAATTTATTTATGATTAGAGTGGCAATGTTGAATGCAAGAGAAGCCATCAAGATACTTGTTCATCAGCAGCAACCTTGCTTCTCAAAAACAAATATGAATGAATGAATGCATGAACTCAATCTGTTTCGGTACAACATTAAATAACGGTAAGTTGGTGCCAATACTGCTCCACAGCAAGTTAACAAATTGCTCAATATTTAGTAGCTCAAACTAACTAAATAAAAACAAGGAAAGGAAATCGACAAGACTGTCAAATAGTATTGTAATTAATTTCGGAGCTGCTAATGATAAATTAATTAGATTAGGTAAACAGAAAAGATTGATCTATACTGCTCCCTAAAAATAAAAAGTTACATGGTCCTTTCTGAATATTGAATATTCCTCATAGTGGACCCATTTTTGAAGTACAAAAATGCTCATTCCTCATCTAATTTTTCCTGCAGCTGTTCTCAGTAAACATGTGCAAGTGAGCGTCCCCAGTACTTAATTATGGCAGTCATGATCATTCCATTATCGATTGGTGGATAGGTAGGAAGCATAGATGTGAACATAACAACAAAAACCATGTGTTGGTGGGACAATCTTCTCTCTAGATCCTTGTTAGCAATCACCCGAATAAAATGCGTATTATACGCAAATTTTTTCGTATCTTACAAAACGTATAATACTTACGTACGTTTGAAAAATCGGACTTGTACGCGAATTTTAAGTCTGTGGAGTTTTAAACTCGTACCGTACGAATTTTTAAAACATTCGGCCAAAAAAACTTGACTGAGAAACACAACAGTTTTCACTTTCTTGACTCTTGCTGGTATTAAATATTAAGACTGGCACAATTATCAAAAGAAAAAAAGAAAAAATCTCACAACTGTAACCAAAAAAAAAAACCTAAGAATCTTTGCACATGTTATTTGCAACAATCAAGAAAAACCTTTCAGTTTTCCATCCTACTTTCACTTTCTTTTTATATAATGTTCCCCAACCTCATCTTATTCTCACACTGAACCCTTGTTTATGAAGGAGTAGAGGTGGATGGGCCATATATATGCCGAATTTTTAGTGCCGAATTTGTTCATATGAAAAGTACTAGACACGAATTAAACCTAATCCGAATATTTTTCGTTAGACGATTTTTTGACCGAATATTTTACAGTATTTTACTTATATTGTGCCGATTTATATTCATACTTTTGTCATCCCGAATTTTTTCCGTTTGCAGAATTGCTAACAAGGCTCTAGATTATGGAAAGCTGTCAGCAGTGCCAATAATAAGGGAACTGGAAAGCAGTAATCAGTCATTATTCACAAAAAGACGAGACGGGGGAAATTCTAATCCAAAATAGTAAAAACTAATTTTGATTAGTTTAGGAAATGTTGGGAAGAAAAAGAAGTTATTTGGAACTGATAATGACAGCTTTGAGCCTTGGGATCATATTGAGCCATCAGATCCCAGAAAAAGAAGTTAGTAGCATCATTAGTAAGGTCATCACACATTCTAGATTCTAGATTCAAAATGTAGGAGCTCATTTTGTAGAATAGTAAGTCTCATTTTTAGTTTCAATTTCTAAATTTTGGGCCCCACTACATAATGGATATAGGACTGTAGAAAAATTTGCCTACTACAGATACAGAATTGTCAAAAAAAATGACAGTCTTACTAATATAATGAACTGTCAAAACTTTTGACAGATCCCACACTAATGGATATAGCACTGTAGAAAAATTATACAGTCGTGACAACATACAAGACTGTACATGACTAGATACATGATTTATGTTGAATGTCACAATTTATAATGGTAGGACTGTTAAAAAATTTAACAGTCCTGTATATTGGTAGGGCTGTCAAAAAATTTGACAGTCTTGTATCTGTAGTGGGCAGTCATTTAATAAAAAAATTGAGTGACAAACTTGTAAATACCTGGACAACCCAGAGTAACTTTTGTAGTGCCTTTATAAATTGTCCTTTGAAACTATCATATGCACATTTACTGATACGGATGTTTTTTATTGCATATATCTATATTATAGTTTCTGATCGATCGATCTTCATCCACACTTGCATTTTAGATCGGTCCGAGTTACTCAAGTCAAGTCGCGAAGAATTGTTGTCCATAGGGATATATCCCAAGGTTTGTTGGGTTGTCCTATCCAAGCTAATTTTGGTTACCCCTTCACCCCTAGTGTGGGCTAGTTCCAGGGGAGGGGGGTTCATCCGTGACCCCGACCTCATGTAGGATCACGATGAGCCTAGAGGGTAGCCCTAGTAGAGGAGAGTTGTTCAAGTCCGAAATCTTGTCGGCTAATCCTGGGCGGGACCTGTCAGTGGGGGTGCATGTATGTTAGTATTGTTGATACACTTATGTATTCTTACAATTACTTAAGTGACTAATTAAACATAAAACTTAATGTAGGTTACCTACTGGTATTAAACATAAAACTTACCTACTGGTTAGGCGTACAATATATATACGGTAAGAGAGCAACAACTTAGTGCGAAGCATAGTCCCGCAAGTGGTTGCGTGCCTCGATTAGGATTCGGTGCTCGAAGCATTTCAAAAGTGGCAATATCGCCTCCAGCAAGGATATTCATTTAATTGTTCTTTAGTTTCCTTCACTTCTGTGTTGCTAAAATAACTCCCATGTTCTCAATAGCAGGAGTTCTTGTACTTGTTTTTGTATATTAAAGCAATTTCCTGTCCAATGCACAAATTAGGTTAAACTATTTATTGGCACTAGATATGTAAAAACTTTCTCCTGTTTTCTCATTATGTGGGACCTGATTATCATGAAGAAACAAGAATTTGCTCCACCGTATATTTAGAACGGCACTACACTTTTGGAGGACTGTCAAAAAGTTGACAATCCTTGCTATTATAGAAGCAGACAAAATTTTGACGCTCCTGATTTTACATGGATAGGCAAAATTTTGACAGTCCTGATCCCTGGATATGCATAGCACAGTCAAAATTTTAAACTTTGACATTCCTGGATATGTATAGGACTGCCAAAAACTATAATATCCCCTAACAAATTATGTCGATGTGCCCCTTTGTCTAATAATAATGCAGCAACGCATTTAGTAAAAAAACACATCTACAGTCTAATAGCAAGTTATTTAAAAGTTCACATCTAATGAAGAGGTACTTCAACCTCAACCTTCTGTCTCATGGTATACACCAACACAAATTTAACACAACCGAACAAAATACAAATTGAAGCATAAGATAGATCCTCGGTGAACAATGAGGAGCGAAAGTAGAATCTGTACAGTAACAAATAATAGAAGAGTATGTGAATCATCTGATTAAGCATAGATGAATATACTTTGTATAAATGTTTTACAATTTGGTCAAAATATATAAGCACAGCCGCATAGGCTTAACTTGAAGAACCACTCTATTGAATCAAATAAGATTAAATAAGGTCAATTTAAAAGTTAACTACTTGTCAATGTAACTTAGTTTGCCGGATATCACTGACATTACTAGAGATATCGGATCTTAAATCAGTCGGGTTTCTCATCCAAGGCTTTGCCTACAACTTGCTACAAGTGACGTTGGATCCAGGTCCCTCCAATAATTCCCCAGATACCACTAATGTATACATATTACATAACACAAAACCATCAGCATAGCATGCACATATATCATGGATCCCAAACTTTCGCAGAACTCGTTCATAGTCCATACTTCTAAGCCTGATCAATGGATGGCTTCAGTGAAGATCCTGCTATTGCACAGGTGGGAAGTTTCTTCCAGAGGATGAGCTACAATAACTGGCAATGATCTAATGTCAGAATTAGATATCAGCATGTGTGATGGTAACCTCCCCAAATAAAATAATGAGCTGAAGCATTATACAACAGTCAATGTAACAGAAACATGGTCGAGGAAAACCTATCAACAATAAACTTATATCATTGTGACAATCATTTTTACAACTACATTGCAACTTAACGTATCCAAGATTGACCCACATATCAGAATATTTTGTTCATTGTTCCAGAAATACCTTCAATGCATCTAAGCATTAACATTAATCTGTGATTCACGAGTGGCTGCATTGAACATGATAATAGTTTATATGTTAGGAGGAATGGACACTCCAAAAACCGGTGCCGTGTCCATGCCGCATCATGTCAGACACGTATTGGACACAGCAAAGAGCAGACACTCCACAATACAATAGGACACACCAAAATCAAGTCTAGTTTGCTTAAATACCATCAACAATCATGTTTGTGCATTTTGCTAGCGTGAACTTTTTTTTTAGTGATCTCCTTGCATGTGACTAATGGACCATTTTGCGTTGAACCCAAATAAAATTCCAAGATTGTGTTTCTTTTTCTCCAAACTCTTCTTCCAACCCACCCATCTAACCCTAAATCTAACTCCGTGGTGATGAAGCTTAATCATGAAATCAACGGATTGAGGGTTCCACAGTGCAATTTTGGCATTTCCTATGCAATTAGAGTGAAAATATAAAGGGAGACCAAGAATTTGGAAGCAAATTGGAAATTCTATTGATGTAAGGATGGAAATGATAAACTCTATTTTATTTTTTTTTAGACTAAACAATGGGGGAAAAACACCCGCATTCCTTTAATCTATTCTACTATATAATGCTAGGCTTCATCGTGGAAATTCTCTTTCCAAAATACCCTTCAATATATTTACTAATTAAAAAGCTTAATTAGAGTTAATTGGGGTATCTGTGTAATTAAAAAGATTAATTAAAACTGAGTTTGGATGTAATAAAATATGTATTAAAGGTACGAATGCATGCATGCATGTAGTATAGGAGCCAAAAGAGAAACTAAAAGGCTGAGGGCCCGTTTGGTTAAAATTTCTGAAATTTTGTTTTGAAAACAGTTTTTAGATTAAAGTTTTTTCTGGATATACAGTTTCTGAATTTGTATTTGGTTACTTTCATCTAAAAATGGTTTTGGAAACAAAAGTTAAAAAATTATGTTCAGTAAATTTTTTCTTCTGAGAATCTCTTTGTAATAAATTTTATAAAATAATTTTGAATGTGTTGTGTCCATAATTTTCGTGTCCAACCTCTGGGTCAGACTCCAGGGTGTCTACACCCAAATTTTCATATTCGACACACTATTACAGAAAAAATTTATGTCCCCACACAACCAACGATGACGTTTTTTTTTTCATGTCCACACAACCCGACGTCAAGGGTTTTAGAATCTTGTGTCCACCACCGAGTCTATTTTGGATCAGCTTTATCGTCATCCTCCTCCGTCACCGGCGAGGAGAAGTTCTGTGTCTGGGTCGGCGATTCAGGAGAATTCGAATCCGATGGCACAGAAGTAGGGGATTACGCTAGAGCGACCGAAGCAGGGATGGGATGGCGAGGACCGAAGGCATGGGGATTCGAGGCCTAAGCAGGGGGATAGGATGGCGAGGGCCGCTGCCGTGATTGCCGGGGGGGGGGGGGGGGGCAGCACTGTCGAAGAGGATCAGACCACCATCGCAGCCAACGTTTCCCTCCCTGCCTCGGGCTTCGCGCCGCTGTCCGTCGACGCCGGCCTCTGCAACCTCGACCTCCTCCTCCAGCGTCGACAAGACCACCACCACGTCGCTGCCCCTCGTTCATGGTTGTTGCTTCTTCTTCTTCGAGATCGGAAGAAAAGGAGTTTGGAGATCTGGAGTATGGAGTAAATTAGGGATGGGAGAATTTGGAGTCAGAAGAGAGAGGAGATTTTTCTGTCTTCTGAGAGAGACCCCTCAACCAGAGAGAGAACACACTCTCAAAAAACAAAAAAAAAATCATTTTCCGGAAACCACGTTTAAATGTCGGTTTTGGGGAGAAATTTTTTTTTTTTTTTGGGAAAAGCTATAGCCAAACATTGTTTTTGAATATTGTAGATATCAACTCCCAAAACTGCGTTTAAATACCAACCAAACAGACCCTGAACTTCGAAAATGAATGATAGTTAATAAGCACCGGAATCCATCGCCTTCATTGAACTCTTTGTTGCCACAAATTGATGTAGGGAAAGAAATGAACAAAAGAGAACCAAGTAAGAAGATGGGCAAATTATCGTTATCTTTAATGAGGTCAAGGTAACAAGCTGCAAAAAAAATTATAGTAGCAACTTGCTAATAAAAATAGTTTACAATAGCAATTTGCAAAAATTTAATAGCTGATAATGGTATTCAAGTGCAAATTAGCCCAAAATCAATGGTGAGTCTGTGTTGTCACGTCGTATCCATGTCCATGCAACATAGTTTATGTGGAAAGGACAGTTTGTAGTTGATTCACATCAAAATCTGAACGACTTGCTATTTGTAATCACTTCATCAATAACAAACTAGTAACCATGCAACCTAAAGCTGCAAAAATAATGTCTTGAACTCTTCAATGGTATGAAAATTCAATCTTAGACATGCTTTGTGACACTGGTTTAACCTACATCCCTTTAAGTGCACTCTAACAGCTTTTCCAAACAGATAAATATTAGACAAATAGCAAATGGAAACAACAGTAGAAGAATGATTAGAACAAACAGGGAAATAAAACGAACTTACTGAGATAATGTTAATATAATACAGTTGAAACAAGTGTCCTTTAGATCTACAGGCCATCCACATTATGGTCATTGTCATTGTCGCCATCATAGTACTCATCCTCACGCTGGATATTCTTGTCGGATATGCTCTGAACACAATATTTTTATGAAGATTAATCTTTGTAAGAGTAATAAAAAGGATATCTGAACATAATCATACACAGGATGACAATAAAAATTGAACTTTTATTGCCACAACGTGAGTTTTTGACAAATGAAAAAGAACATAAGTTCCACATTGACACTTTAGTTTAACAGAAAATTGGGGGAAAACAGAAGGGAGACTACAAACAGAACTTACATGGTCTGTAACTACGCACCCCTGTATATTGCTCAGATACAGTTATCAAATATCATACCCTCTACCCCCACCCAACCACACCCAAAAAAAAGACCCACAAAATCTCTCATCCTCCTACCCCCCAACTTTCTTGAAATTACGAAACTGTTATTCCTCTTAAGTACACACTCAAATTTGGTTTAGGAACCATTGGTCATGGGACAAAGTGTACAGTTCAACCTGAATGTAATTTGTCTTGAAAAAAAGCATCAGCCAACACTTTAGATTGTCACTTCTGTCTAAAGATCCAAAAGAATATATAATACTTTTTATTAGATTTGCCACTTCTGTCAAACACGCAGAAGAGTTCTCTTATCTACTATTCTCACCAAGAGATTTAAACATGCAGTTCAACCGCCACAGATGTTCATCATCAAACGTAAGCAAAGTTGACAGAAAGAAAAAAAATTCAACATCCATACTAGTAAAGTAGGACCTTGATAATTTAGTACCCGATAAATTAACAACTTCGGTTAAATAATATTTTTGGCTGGTCCCAACTTGGGGATAATGTGCTAAATTAATAATTCACTAAATTTATAAGAGAATACATTATCAAATTATCATAGGTCCCACGTTATATATAAATTAATAATTCATATATGTACAAATACATAAAATTGTTAGTTCGTAAAACGAGAAACTATCAAGAGTTTTGCTCGGTTAAATGTTCATAAAATGGAATAATGTGGTGAACAATGTACAATCTACTTTTGGAAATAATAAGTAGAATTATGAATTTTACTTGGTTAAACAAGTAAACAAAATTGTTAGTTCGTAAAACGAGAAACTAAATACAATGTAAAATATTTAAGAAAATAAAAAATACCTAGACAAATTAATAAATTATTAATTTATTGGTTATTTAATATTCGATAAATTAATAAATTTCCTTGGTCGCAAGGCTATTAATTTATAGAGGTTTAATTGTATATGCTTAATGTTCACTTACGCGATATCCGCTCATCGGGTTCTGCTCATCTTCATCAAAATCTGGGATGTAAAAATCTGGTGGGACCTACAAAACGGATCACCATAAATTTCTCATATAACATAAAAAGAACAGGGGGGCTCTCTTATTTCTCTGATTCTGAAGTAACACAAACACATGCACATGTAGGAATGACTCTGTATTCTCAACTATTTTCATCAATTTCTCACCTTTTTTATACAAGTTTATACGTTTATTGATGTCTAGTGTACGATCTATATATACATGAGTGCATGTCCATTTCCATTAAACATATGTATGAGCATGACCAAATGCGTACGTGTATATATCTTTTTCTTAAACTTAAATATTACTTAATGAATTTTTCTTATATTTTAGCCCTGGCCCAATATTCACCAAGTATTTAACAGTGCGTAGCATGTGTTAAGTGTCATAAATGAATAATGCACACAGTGTACGTGACTATATATCTGTCTTGAAATTCTAATTACTTTACGAGTATTTCTGAATTAACCCTAGCTCAATATTTACAGAGTTCTTAATTTTGCTTAGCATTCTTTAATGGTCAAATTAATAATAGAATGCAAAGGTTTTAGCGAGATTGATTTGCATGATAATAGTTAGCTTATTGTGCATAAATGAGTCTTCCTAGTTGCATTTGTCATAAGGAACAAAATTATACTGAAGAGAAGAAACAGTGCAGGCAATACCATCTTCTTCTTCTTTTTCTAATTAAGCACAAGAAATTAATATTAAGTTAGGCCTCACGAAACCACATATGGAATGACGCCAGACCATTTAGAGGGCATGGACATCGGAATCTGAACAAAGCATGCATATCTACCTCTTGCAACTGAACACCAGGAGCATGTTGTATGCACCGCAAACTTTCCATAACTTGCACTTTGATTGTGCTCAAATATGTTTTGCTATTCAAGTTCTCCTGATCCATAAAAGAAAAGAATTTAATGGTGTGAAACCATGAATTATTTGAAAGATCAACCTAATAGGTCGAATTAATTTAAATAGCTTTTATTGTGTAGAGCAAGTTCTGATTCTTATGTGAGTGAATGATTGACTTAATGCTATAAGAACTTGAAAGAATGGTAAATGAAGTGCCTACCAAATTGCCACCCTGAATCTTCAAAGAATAATCTGGTGCAAAATATTTGATGTACTCATTATCTGGAATTTCTGCATGTGATAAGATACAGATGCCAACAACGGTAACATCCGTTCAATAAACATGGGCCAGATATTAAAAAAAAACAAGAATGCACTTTACTAATTCTGAACAAGCATTAAAATATAAGGATTAAACCAATATTTACCACTTTGTAGTTAAAATAGTTAGGACGAAGTGACAGCAGAATTAGTAGCTTAATTAGCACTGTTCTAAATGATCCTTTCAGATCAGAATCACTAAATGACAATTGTGATTGATGGGCATTGTTTTTAAGTGATGCTTTCATTTCATAAAAAATCGAAGAAATTAGCCAGTAGATTAATCAGTATTGTTCTTGGTTGATGATTTACACCCCCCCAACCCCTGCCCTACGCACGCGCGAACACACAGACACACAAAATAAACGGTCGGTATTGTGCATTATAAGCAGGCTCTTACTCTATTGACGTAAGAAAGTAGGCGTTAATCACCAGCATCGATCCAGCAACAGACATACACGTCTTAACATTCTCATTCTCAGTGTGTTGATTTTGGTATTTGAGATGTGATTCTTGATAGAACAGATCAGCAGACACAACTTGAGCCACGCTTATTTGTAAAGACCTTTATGAGATCACTAAGAATGTTTAACACATTATTTGTTGCTGGCTGCTCATAAACGTACAAGCATAAATGACCTAAAACAGAAAATATACTTCCTCCTCCAAAACATACATATCCATCCATACAAACAAACTTGTCAACTAATCGTGTAGTAAGCATACAGACAATTCAATCAGATTATTTTGAGGTCCAAATTGAGGTTCAAATGAGTGTAGTTGAAATGAGAATGCTAAGATGGATGAGTGGCAACACTATTGAAAGATAGGATAAGAAATGAGTGTACTTGTTGCAAGGTTGTAAAAGCTGCTAGGCACCGGGTGTCTAGCGCCTAACCCGTCTAGGTGGCCGCGGTTTCAGAAAAAACCCAAAAACCTACCAAAGATTGCAGGAAAAAAAGTCTATAAAACCCAAAAACATGCATAGCCGGGATGGGGTAGGCGCCTAGGCAGGCATCGGCCAGGCACCAGGCTAGGCCGATTTTTCAACCAGTGATTTGTTGGAAGTTGGAGGCGCCAATTGATGATAAGAAAATCGTCTTAGGTGCTTTGGACATGTACGACGTAAAGCAATGGATGCAGAGGCTAGAAAGAGCAATGAGATATTGGTTAAAGGAGCTGTTAGAAGTAGGGTACGCCAAAACAAATTCGATTGGGGATGTAAAGATTGGATATGGTTTTTGTTAATGTTACATAGACCTGGTACTTGGGGCCTTAACATAGCTGAAAAAAGAAGAAGAAGAAAAGGGTTCAAATAGCCGCCAAAAGGAATTAAAGCTTTGTTGTTTTTGTTTTCAACTGGAAAAAAGAGAGATAAAAGAAAAGGGGGGGGGGGGGGGGGGGGGGGGGGGGGTGATAGACATTAGAATGTAGATAAACTAGAAATTGTCTGCATACCAGGGATTTTCTGTATAGAATCAATAAGAAAGCATAAAAACTTTTATCTATGTAGTATCAATATGAAAGCATAAAACTAATGAGAAAATATTCGTGAATTATAAAGTTTGAACTGATCAAGGGGTGTCCATTACTGCTGATGGATGATCGAGGGACCCCAAACTGAGTTGCTTGAAGGGATGAAATGTGGAAATATATTAAGTCCATATAACAACTTTAAGACTGTAAAATAAATGCGAACAAACAAGTCTCAGCAATTTGCACAAGCAAGTTGCATAAACTGTGTTCAACCATTAGTTAAATCCAAGCTTTGACCTTGAGAAGTACTTTTCTCCACAATCTCCATCAAAAAAAATTGTACTCCTTTAGCCTATACTAGTAAACTTGTATTGTAATCAGCTACTTGCGATGTTCATGTCTTAAAACAATTCTAGATGGTCCTATAATCTAATCTAACTTATAAATCATATGCATACCATTTGGAAGCTCTGTGTCCAATAGAACTCCAGTTTCGACGGTCCAACAACGAGCTACATTTTCTTTTGTGTATCCCCCACCTCCGGTTACCTGCAATATGTGAATCTTACTTCAGTAACTAAACCATATTTGGTAGGGAAGTATCACCAAGCTCAGCAACTTACCAATAAAGGTAAATTAAATTTCTTCACAAATTTCACACATTCAGCATGTCCTGTAAGCAACAATCTCCAATAAGAACATGATAATTTGATGATAAAAAAGTACACGAACATTGTCAAGAAAAACATGTGAGAACAATTGGAAGGGACACGTCCCCATTTCCCATAACCACAGGCCAATCAAGATTCAGCACTAGTCCTTCTTTGCAGGTTATGATGCATGAGCTTACTAGGAATATTCAGGATGGGTTGCAAGGTATATGTTATTCATCAAGGATGATGTGTTAGTGCATGAGACTAGAAAAGGGTTAGACTCTAAAATAGAAACATAAACAGAGGCTTTGGAATTAAAAGGTTTTTGTATAGGATAAAGACAGATTAAATGAAATGTAGCTTTGGTAGAACATCCAGAAGAGATGGAGTAGTCCACATTGATGGTCAAGAGTTACCAAGAGTGAAATTAAAAACTTCTCAAATTTATAGGGTGAAGACAGATTATACAAAATGTAGCTTTAGTAAAACATAAATAAGAGATGGAGTAGTCTACATCGAAATCAAGATATACCAAGAGTGAATGTTTTCACTATCTAAGATTCGCCGCTCATCAGGATGGAGAGAATGAGAAGGATCTAGCCCATAGAATGAAAGCAGGATGGTTGAAGCGGAGAACTTCTTGAGTGCTTTGTAATCCAAGGATGCCCTTAAAATTGAAAGAAAAATTCTATAAAAAGCAAAGAGACCAGCCATGTTTTATAATTCCAAATGTTTTGCACATAATAAAGGAATAAACATGTCAGAAAGATGTACATAGTTGAGATGAATGACTAGTTATACATCAAAACAGAGGACAAGAAATGAGAGTTTGGTGATTGACCCTGTATTGAATAAAAAAGATTAAAATGTCTAGCCACATACAACTATTCACAATGTCTCAAAAAGCAATGGATAGTTTATTCAATTTCCAACTTTACACTATTAGTATCTCGGCATGGTAAAATGGTGAAAAGTGAATCACCTTCAATGGAGAGATTGAAGCAACCTAAGCGATCTCCAGCTAGTGAATCAGCCCCACACTGCAAAACAATTGCACCTGGTAGATATGTTTCAACAACCTTGGCAATGATCTGCATGAATGAAGACATTGTAAGGAAACTTGAATCTTCGACCCCATGTAGTTCATCACCATTTGGCATGCAGCATTCAAACAGGAAATAACAATTACTGTTTTAAAAAGTCGAGTAAAACTAGCATCATCTATTCCATCCTTGAGTGGGACATTAATGGCATAATACCTCCCTTCTCTTTCGCCTATGTTCTTCAAAAAAGAGCCAACCTTATTAATCTCATTCACACATTTAGTTATTTAAAATTTCTAGAAACAAGTAAAAAGTTAGAAAACCTAGAAAGGCAGAAAGAAATTCTTTTTAACTCTCAGCTTCAATAATTTTATGTTAATTGTTTGACGTAGACCTATTAACAATCATAGCATGATTAGCTGAGTCAAAGAAATATTCAATAGCAAGTTAGCAACTATATTTTTCAAGGTAGAAAGGCAAATGCTACTCCCCAACAGCTGAGGAATCTAGTGAATGAAAAGATCGTATTGATCTCAGTGGTTGCCACTGTCGTTGCCGTATTAGAACAAGTTGTATACAGATTAATCATTAAACCCTGGAATGATGTTCATCACAGTCCTACAAGGACCACCAGAAACATCATTTCCTTCCAAGTTGGAAAGAATTACAATCTGAATAACTAGGGCCATAAATCAGCTGGTTCTAGCAGAAGCTAAGTTCACTTGAAAATAAGCAGCACATCCTACGTATTAAGCAATAAGGGAGTACATGCATAGATGCCTCTACCATGCATATAGTATGACGAAATTGGCTGCAAGCCAAGTAATGAAAACCAGAAACACCATTTCCTGGAAAAATTATAACCTGCATAACTAGGCCCAATTCAAACTCAATCAGCCATTTCTAGCAGAATCTAAGTTCACTTGAAAATAAGTAAGCACTTCCTACAACTATCATTATTATGTAGTTAACATAAGGGAGTACATGCATATGCCTGTATCATGCATATAGTATTCATCTTATAGGCTGTAAGCATGTAAGCCAAGTAATGGAACACCAGAAATACCATTTCCTTCCATGTTGGGCAAAATTATCGTCTTAATAACTATAGTATTGATCAAATTGGCTTTAAGCCTGTGAATTGATTGCATGCAATTAATGGGGTGATGATCCTGACAATGAAATAGGAAAGCACATAGCATAACTGGAGCAAGATCAGATACCAAATTGCTTATAAGCATGTAGGAAAGTTATTATAATCCAAAATCCAAACTGGCATAGTATCACTACAAGACTAGTAGTTCTGCATACCTCCTTTTATGTACATATATATCTATTACATATGTTCACACATGCCGTGTGCATGTGCTTATCCTTGATGAGGTTGCTATTACTTTTGAACTCAACTAAGTCAACTCTTGTATCAATACCTCTACTTCCTTAATTTCATACATTTACATATTCATATGCATACATGAATGTGTTGTGTCATTCATGAGTATCCCAGGCAAGGAAAACTGTTGATTCTAGCTTTTTAAGAGAGAGAGAGAGAGAGGGCTTAAAAATGCTAATAGAAGTCATGTTTGATGAACCATACAAAACTTTAGAAGTCAAGATAGCAAAAGTTACCTTAACATCACCCGTACCAGGAAAGAACAAATCTCCATACTTGTGAAAACTAACAGTCATCACCCTGTGTAGTGAAAGTTGTTAGTACTCGACTGTACCCTTATTAACCTTGACCAGGATAAATGATGAAGACGGAACAATTTATGTTTTCTTCTAATTAGAGAAGAAGAAATATGAAGACAAGTAATCAACGAAGAAATCCTCAAAGGTATTAACAACAAAGTAAGATATGATTTCCATTTGCATCTGGGCTAAAAAACAATTGAGTTTCTAGTTACTACCTGTCTGTGAAGTAGAAGGCTTCTTCAACCCCATCGCCATGATGAACATCTATATCGATATATAAAACTCGAGCATGATACTTAAGAAGTTCCAAGATTCCCAGGACAAGATCATTGATATAGCAAAAACCAGATGCCTCACATTTTTTGGCATGATGCAAGCCACCAGCCCAATTTATAGCAATGTCACACGATTGATTGTTCAATCTTCTTGCAGCATCTACTAGAACATACAGCAGTAAGAATAATCCAATGTGAACAAAAGTTACTAAGGGTTGTGTTAAGTTACCAAGAGTGCCTCCAGCGTAAATTTGACAGAACTCAAATAGGTTTTCAAACACAGGACAATCTTCACCGAGATTATCTGGGATAGAATATTTGTCAGCCACACCCTTCAAAAACAAGTTTAAGAAAACATGAAATTGAATCATACAATGACTAAACTGAAACCCTTCAGAACTGAGTTTAATAGTGTGTGAAGTTGAATCATAAATGGCAAGAAAATGTAGGAAAACAAGATTTTCTTTTGGATGGCAGTATAAGCAGTAATTATGCATGAAACCGCCAATATATGAACTTGATATTAAGATTTTGATCCAACTGATCCCTCACCCCAATGACTAATTTGCCAAGCTTTCTGAGATGTTGCTATTAAGATTGTTTATGATTCAAGATTCAACATAGTGAAAAGGAGGTATGTGTTTATGCAACCCCAACAATAAAAGGTCTTATCATCTAGTGGTTCAACCATGATAAACTGTATTCCCAGGGAATTTGTTTAGTAATGTTCTTTTAAAGTAAACTTCATGGTAGCTCTTTAACTATATATATATGAAACGAAACTGCCGAATGAATCTTAGAAAACTGTAGGATACAAGCTACATTCTCAACATTGTTTAATTACTGAGCATGCCAATTGTTCTGATCTAAACAATGGTAATATTATAACAACTCTTCAATCTGGTAGCTTAACATAATTTTGCACAAGAATTAAAAATATGATGATTGATGTGTGAGGTGGATGTGCATTTAATAACTATCAGCCTACTTAATAAGCATCTGATGCTAAATCAGTAGTGATAATATTGGCAATCTTAATCAACGTAGACCAATTTCTATCGGAATATGTATACTCGCTTAAGAGTTCCATGTGTAAACAATATTGCTTAACATATTAGTAGATAAGCATTCTTGACTTCACATGACATGACATCAAAATAAAAATAAAAATAACAGGCATACAAATATCACAAAGTAAAACATCAAAAAATACATAATGGATGCATTCTCGAAAACATACATTTACTACTTATTTGAAGGAAATTTAAGAAATACCGCTAAAATACAGCTACGAACAGGATTGGTAAACATAGTAAAACGTATCCCATTTTTTCCATACATCTAGCTAAGTCAGTTGCAAACAGATGCTGTGTATGGAGTGATTCGATGCAAGAATTCAACATAATCTGCTGAATGGAACTGAGCAAGCTCCACCGGATAAGCCTTATGAGGCCGCTGCATAGATCAAATGAGATGTTCAGAGCACAAACCATAGAATCTCTAAAGAAGAACACCATGCACATATTTCCTACAACTAACATATATCTCCATCTTCTTGTGAAGTTCGTATGAGAGCACAAGATGGTGAGTCATACAAAGGCGATGTGGCTTCATTGGATGATTCTGTCCGAAGTAAACATTACCCACATCTCCTGGAAAACATACTAGGATTAGTACAAACACTTGATATTTAATAAAAAACCATTTTTAAGTTAACATTAAATTGGGGTCCCACTACATTAAATTGGATCCTAGTGTAGTTGTGCACAAGATCGTGATTTCGGTAGAATGAGCCTAAAATATACCAGCTGCTGGATAAATTCCATCAGGCAAAACCATACTACCTGGAAAGCGTTACATCTTGGGTCATGGTACGGGTTTGGGAATGCGTAAGCTACTTGTCTTTATTTTTTGGTACAGAGGGGGTAGGGTGAGTGGTTCGCCAATTCGGCTCGCAGTACGGTTTAAAATCCTAATTGGGGAGATACAAGTTACTTGTTCAAATTTGACTACATAATTGTACCACATACGAAAGGAAAACCTTATATAGACATAAGAAAATTCAAACTCATAATTTTACTTCATTCAGTGATAGGTAAAACTTGAATTTACATAGTTATATATCAATTTGGAACACAACATTCAGAATAAAATGATATAATTATGCCAAATCTAAGCATGTAAATAAACCATTAAATAAAATAAAATAAAATGATAAAAGACTTAGAAACTTAGAACCTTCATACGAAATAACAAAATCATCACAAAATCTCATAAGCCAATTCTTTTTTGCAATGAGCAACTTGCAAAAGAGAGTGGCAGCTCATAAGCAATGAAGAAACAACAATAATATTGAACTACAAAGTCAAATTTCATATATATAGCTTTAGAACCCCAACTGCCAAGAACCTCAAGTTTTTTCTAACTTTTTTTTTTGCATTGAAAGAACCTCTTGCAAAAGAAAACTTATAGTGAGCTTCTAGCAAATGATTCAGATCACCAAATTTAGTGATCTGGATTGTAAATGTATTTAGAATGCTCGTACCTCTGAACGGAATCGATGTGGGTTTAGGTGTACCCAGTAACTATGGACAAAACCAAGATCTGAGATCTGAATCCAAAACATCTAGGAAGCAGGACACTTTAAAGCAGTGCAATGTACATGTCATGTTGAATATGCATCGGACACAACACAACAACAACAACAAAGCCTTTATCTCATATTTTTTGGTGTCGTTTGTTTGAATCCTTCTCTTATATTCAACTCTATTAAGGGCTACGTCCGTTGTAACACTAACAGGTAGCATGTCCTTTAAAACCCGGAAATGATATTTTGACCCCCACGGCCAGCCATTGCACAACCAACCCCCCCCCCCCCAACCCCCCGCTAACACGGGCCCACACCGGGCCAATGGCGGCGTGCCACGTCGCCGCGGGCACCCCTGTGGGCGGTCGAAATAGCAGTTTCCTTTAAAACCTCAAATTCGTTTAGACCTACCTCCAGTTCTAATTCGTTTAAAACCTAAATTCGTTTAGACCTACCTCCAGTTCTAATGGCTCCTTTAACTACTATTTTATCGCTTCTCCTTACTGGAATATCAATTGGTCTAGGTTGTACATGTCCAAACCAACTAAAAGACGATTTTCTTTCGTTTTATCATCAATTGACACTACCTCTAGCTTCCCCACAAACACTCATTTATTCTATCTTTCAACTGAACACATCACTGACACCCCAAAATCCACTAGTACACAACAAAATCAATGGCATATATGTGCCACCATGTATGCATTTGTCATGTCATACTCGTATCTGACATAAGGTGAAAGTCCCAAAGAAGGCTCTAAAAGCACGTGGGTGAAAAGTAATCTCCAATTGAAACCACATTTTGATAAACAACAAAATTTGATGATAAAGTACCAATATATTCTTAAAACCACGGAATAGGTAAGTTCATCTTATGACAACAAATAACAATGCACAAATTTCGGATAATAGCATACAAGATTACAAGCACACAAATTAACATGTTTAAGGCAAGATCAGCCTACGTCCACGAAACAAGAGGAGAATTTTGTATTGAATCATAAGAGAACTCTTACAAGAGTTACACAAACAGGTATACTGGCGGTATGCTTAATGCAATATTTTCAAAACCCAAAAGGTTCTGGAAAATATTGTCACTATCCGACATACCAGCAATATACGTGTCTGTAGCAACTGTTACAAAGTGGCTCATTTCAGCACTATTTGTTGTTTCGACTCCCCCGAGCTTCTCTGATCACCGGATGACATCCATCGCACTCCGTATGATACGATCCTCTTTTTACAGCTCAGTATCAGAATTCAATGCACACTATGTAGTGAAGCCTACAAGATTCCTCTGTAGTGGAGTTTATCAGAGCATTCCAGCTCAGAGAAGAGCCACAGATTTGAATTAGTGCAACGCTCAGGTTTAGCCTTAAGTATCAGTAGCAAGATATAGCAGAGCAATTCATTGCAGTATGCAACAAAGAGAAGTGGTGGCATGAGTATCAATTGTGTAGAACAAAATCACACATTCATGTGCTTATCCAAATTCCAGGAAGTTGTTCTTTACCATTGCAGGTAGATTGTTATTCAGTCAGCCAGATGTTTAGCTCCTAGTCAGCACTCCGTCAGCAGAGTAATTGTCAGCTCAGCCAATTCTGTTACAATCGCTCCTCTTGTGTCTATTATAAATAGGCGTTGAGAGGAAGTAAGGGGGAAGAAAAGAATTGTTTTCAGTTTTCTTCTTTCTGTTAGTTTACTCTATGTAGTGTCTTTTTCTTCCTCTCAATATTCAATAAAATCCTAGAATTCTATTTCTTCTACCTCGAATTTCTTCATCTCATGGCTAATTCAAGCTTCACTCCTTTAGTATATAGTCCTTTGGGAACATGAACATATCAAATAGTATCAGAGCACTTCGATCCAGGTTGGAAAGCCAGTCGAGAGACGAGCTCGAGCAGCCATGGCGTCTGGCGAGGCTCGCCGGAAGAGCAACGACGTCCGGCGGAGGATCCTCGCCTCCGATCTCTCGAAGCTTCAGGTCAGTTTGGTTGGGGATCTCATTTCGGATGGGGATCTCATCTTCGATCCTACTCCGTCCAAGGAGCCACTGCCTCCGCCACCACCCGTACCTGACCCATATGATATGTTTCCCATTTTTTCGACACTGTATTATGGCTCACCGACGCATCTGCAGCAGCCGTACCGTACAGTACCCGTACTCCCCTTCACAACAGTTGTATATGACTCCGTCGTACTCTCCTCCGTCGCCGCCGTAGTATCAATCGCCATCGTTGAATGGCTATCCACAGCCGGAGATGGTATCATCGTTCCTTGCCCGTATCCACTGCCATACGAGGATCGGACGTCGCCGATGACGTGGAACCACCAACCGTACGTGATCCCATTGTTACATCAGCAGCAGCAACCTCAGCAGTACCAACCACCCTTCATTTTCCTTACTACGAGCAAACCTTGTTTGACGAAATGTCTGTAAGGGAGAAAACTCAAATGGCTCTCAAAGTCTCGTTCCAATAAGCCAAGGGGTCTTGATGGCCCAGATGTTCGAATATTCACCACATGCTGGTGGAACTCCAGGCCATGGCTTTGGTGGTTCTCTAAGTTTTTCAGGTACTGGCAAACATGGTAAGGGTAGCAGTTCTGAGCAGTCAAGAATGGGGAAGCTTGGTAGCATGAGTTGGTGTAGCAGGTACAAGATTAATTGTGTGACTATGGAAGGTTTGGTTTTTCATTCACAAACAATGGAGCACCAAAACATGACCATGGCCTTGATTTTAAGCATTACGAGAAACATTCAAACAGCTACAAGTCATGCTAGCACTGATGAAAATGTGGCTAAACAGGAAAGAGGAAAATTTTCAAGTTCTCATGACCAGATTATGGTTGAACCAGTCAGCAGTTCAGCTACTGTTGCTGTTGATAAAAGACATAATTTGACGGATGACAAGACTGTGTTGTTAGAGCAAGCTCTTGCAGTGTCAATAGATGATGCTAAATCTAGTGGAGTTGCATCACAAACACCGACATATTGGATGCTACTACAATAGACTCAGACTTAGCTCTTGCACTTCATATGTCTATGGAGAATTCGATTTGTTTCTATGAAGTTGAAGGCGAGACCACCGTCGCCATCCAGTTGATCAACTACGACACCCCCATGGCTTTGTAGGAGCAGTGTAAGAATGAAATAATTCTGGAGGATGACTGGATGAGTAAGATTTGGTGCCTCAGGATGATGAAAATGGGAAGGCCCTTGCTCTATATAAACAACCACAAGATTTTAGTATTACTTCGCCTTTATGTGTTTCCTCCTAAAGCAAATCATGATGGTGCGAGTAGCGAGGGTGTTTCTATTCGTGCTATGGTTAAGAGGACTCTTGGAAGTTTTTTTAAGGTTCTTCATTCTCCAAATACTACTTATCCAGTTGGGTAAAGTGCATTTAAACCCTTTCTAGATTTGCTTCGTTTGCAAAATAAGACCTTTTAGAAAACTTAAGCAGTCTGCACCTCCTTAGATTCCCCGTGCGAGCAAAAATGCCCTTAACGTCAATTAACGTTAGAAATGGCCGTTAACAGCATTTTTTTAATAAAATTAAAAAATAAAATACCTAAACAACCCTTCCCTACGAGCCCCCCCCCCCCCCTCATTCCCACACCAGCCCCCTCCCATTCCCACCGCCGGCCAGCCCCTCTGCCAGCCAACCTCGCCCCTCGACCCCCCCCCCCCCCTCCTCCCTCCGCCAGCCCGCCCCCGACACCCCCCCTCCCCTCCTCCGCCGGCGACCCGACCCCAACCCGCCCCCCCCCTCCTCCTCCCTCCGCGGCCAGCCCCCCGACCCCTCCCCCCCCCTCCTCCCTCCGCCGGCGACCCGCCCCCTCAACCCCCTCCCCCCCCTCCTCCCTCCGCCGGCCATCCCCGACCCCCCCTCCTCCCTCCGCCGACGACCCGCCCCCCTCCCCCCCTCCTCCCTCCGTCGGCCATCCCCGACCCCCCCTCCTCCCTCCGCCGGCGACCCGAACCCCGACCCCCCCTCCTCCCTCTGCCGGCCATCCCCGACCCCCCCTCCCGACTCGCCCCCACCACCGGAGAGAGAGGGAGAGGGGAGGGACAAAATCGTCTTTTAAGACGATTTTTAACGGTTTTTAACGGCGGGGGGGGAGGGGGGTGATTTGAGCATTTTCGTAACGGACTGGGTTTTTCAAATCAGGGAGTCTTTAATTGTATTTTCGTAACATCTAAGGAGGGTTTAAATGCACTTTACCCTATCCAGTTATTCCAACCGGTAACCTTCCTCGTATTATATCTGCATTATTGACAAGCATTAATTATAGCCTGAATGTTGCTGAAAAGGTCTCCGGAGCCAATTATTTTCTTGCCCAGGGGTATGAAGATACAGAGTCCGCCTATAGGACTTTGAATGAGATAGTCCACTGTAGCAAGGTGCCTGAGACATCAGATATGATAGCTCAGCTACCAATTTAAATCATGACCAAGTTAGGTAAAACCACAGAGATTCTGATCATATCCTCCGATGATAGGGATCAACAAAGTGATATGCAGGCCCTATTGTGTGGCGTACTTCGAGTGATAGTTCAGAAATTGAGTGCTTATGAGGAAACCAGATCTACAATACTACAGGCTACTGATGGTATGCTGGTCTTATTTCTCCAAGTCTTTGCAAGCAGTCGTTCTACTGTGCTTGAAGAAGCAATGCTTGCTAATGGATCCCTTGCTTATGCTACAGATTCGAAAATTGTCATATACCTTCCTGAGTTCTATAAGTATCTGTACATGAGTGTTGTCTCCCTTGCATTATCTACAGTAGGAATGGTATGAGATCCAGGTGGCACAGATGGAGAAGGCACATGGGGCAATACTTGAGGGAGAAAATGGTTACCATTTGGTTCCTAGTAATCCCAACTATGATAATTTGGAGGAAAACTGTCTTCGGTCAGATTGAATCATCTGTTATAGATGTTCTTGCTCTCTTTGTGGCTCGAGCCGTGGTTGATGAGAGACTTCCTCCAGCATTCATGATAAAACAAGTGGCCATGATTACTAGATTACATGAGAAGAAGGTTGCGATGCAAATGGATGCCCTACAGTACTCAGTAAGGGTATGGGATCCAGGTATCACAATTGTTCTTTGACCTTGGGACAAGGTCAAAATAAGAAGAGGGTATTGGTACGATCCTCTATTTACAGCTCAACATCAGAATTCAATGCACACTATGTAGTGATACCTACACTAAGATTCCTCTGTAGTGGAATTATCAAAGCATTCCATCTCAGAGAAGAGCCACATATTTGAATTAGTGCAATGCTCAGGTTTAGCCTTAAGTATCAGTAGCAAGATATAGTAGAGCAATTCATTACAGTATGCAACAAAGAGAAGTGGTGGCATCAGTATCAAATGTGTAGAACAAAATCACACATTCATGTGCTTATCCCAATTCCAGGAAGTTGTTCTTTACAATTGCAGGTAGATAGTTATTCAGTCAGCCAACTGTTTAGCTCCTAGTCAGCAGAGTAATTGTCAGCTCAGCCAATTCTGTTACAACCGACTCCTCGTGTCTATTATAAATAGGAGTACAGAGGAAGCGGAGGGGGGGTGCGGGAACGAATTGTGTTTTCAGTTTTCTTATTTATGTTAGTTTACTTTATGTAGAGTCTTCTTCTTCCTCTCAATATTCAATAAAACCCTAGAATTCTAAATCTCCAATTCTTTTCTTCTTCTTCTACCTCGAATTTCTTCATCTCATGGCTAATTCAAGCTTCACTCCTTTAGTATATAGTCCTTTGGGAACAGGAACATATCACCGTAGTTGAACACGAGCCACACTACAAGAGATATCATTGAGCACAAACAACTTTTCAACCTCGGTGGAACCAACATACTCGTAACCATGTGTTATATTTTGGCGAAATAATAATCGCTATAGTAAGCAATAAACGTAATCATCATGATTCGTCACCACAGCAAGCTCCAACTTCAATTGTTTCCAGTATACTACTTTGCAACAAATCAGTAAAACATATATTCTACTAAATCTAGAACAAATCCAACTAGGGCTCAGAATTAGGGTTAGATAAACCAGGATTCAAGAAAATAATAACAATAATAATTTGCACAAGAAGATTAGTTAGAATTAAAGCAGAAATTTCTTCCAAACTCTATAAGAAACAAAAATCTAGGGTTTGGTGTTGAATATAAATAATATGGAGCAGTGTGGAAGAAGAAGAAGAAAGAAAGAAAATTTACCATCGTAGAAGTAAGCTATGCGATCCTTGGGAGGAGGCATTCTCTTTTTATTCGTTTTTAATACGGAATTATACAAAAAGGAAGAAATAAACTTTGTAGCTCTATGGAGGGAAAGGAGGGATTTTTGTGTGGAGGGTTTTCTTTCGGAAGGGTCTATCGTTCTCGTTCGAGTGCCAATGGATCGGGTACTTGTTGAGCTAACCTGTTAACAGTTCATTTTGGGCCGCGTACGGGTCTCCAGCCCTAAACCCGTTGGGCCACTAAGGCTTTGGGCTAGTTGGTATTGCACTTCTGAGTTTGGGCTACTTTGGATTGCACTTTTTTGAGTTCGCCGGCACACCAATTGGTGCCAAACGTAATAGAAAATCAAACTACTTTCGCTTGACGAGCATCTTGTCAAACGTGTCATTCATTTTCGTTAAGGTCGCAAATAGGTATTTTTGTGCTAACCCAGTGAGAGTTATAAAAATAGACACTTAGAGGTGAGCAATCGGTTTATTCGGTTTCAACTGAACCAAAATAGTCAAAACCGAATAAACCGAAATTCTAACAATCCAAAATCGAAACCAAACCGAATAACTGATTCAATTTATTCGGTTTGTTCGGTTGAGCTATTTCTATTGTTTAATGGGTTCGGTCCAAAGTTGGAATCGTGATTAAATTATATTAGAATTTATAATTTTTATATACACATTTGTTGTATTTCAAAATTGTGTACAAAGTTGGATTAGTTATTAAATTACCAAAGTTGGACTTCAAAACACATACATTGAATTGTGTTTTCAAAGTATACACATTTTTAATCATAAATATTCATAGAATTGAGGGTATTTACATAATTTTATAAGTCTTACTCGATTTTGGACCGAAACCAAAATCGAATAAAAATTTTAGTATTTTGAAAATCGAAATCGAACCGATTTTTTTTTCAAACCAAATCGAATCTCTTATTCGGTTCTGTCTGGCATGATTTTCGGTCCAAAACTGAATAATGCACACCTTAGCTTGGACAAATGCAAATGAAACTTAATCCAAACAAGCCCTTAGTTTGTATTATTATAATTTGGGATAGTTCATATTATTTTATTTTGGGAATAGATTAATGCTTGAATGTGCATTTTCGGGCACTAGTTGATCTAAAATTCCATAAACGTCCATATAAGTCAAAAAAAATGAATGACATTTGAGCAAACATCAACTCATATAGAAGGAAAGTTGTTTGGTACATGCTACTCTTCGTTTTCGATATACGTATTTTTTCTACATTATTCATGTACATAGTATCTGGTATTTGTAGCACGTGTACATGAATCATGCATTTGTACATGATTATGACATGGAACAGTGTCTCATCATGGAATAGTGTGTCACCCTTGTTCTTATTTGGTTGTAGGTGTGGTTCACTGCTCGATGATGGAATACTGGACCGTGTCGTGATCCGGATTATTTGTTTTATTTTATTTGCTTATGATCATATGGCATGACATTCAGATTTGACTTGGGTTAGATATTAGATTAGGATTAGGATTAGGATTTAGTAGAGCCACCACCCCCACTCCCTATAAATATTCTCTTCCACTCTCTCTCTCTCTCTCTCTCTCTCTCTCTCTCTCTCTCTCTCTCTTCTCGTTCCCTCATTTATTTTCTCCATCAACCCTAGGTAAGTACATCTTGCACTAATGGAGAAAACCACATTGCTCATTTTATTCTTTTTTATTTTTACATATTTTTAGCCTATATTGTGTATCTTTAGATTTTTTCTACTACTTTATTCTTTACGTTTTGGGTTTTGATGAACGATTTGTAGTAGATAAGTTTCTATTATAGGCATCTAGGGTTTTTCGAGAATTTGATCTATTAAACCTCAGTATTTCTGAAAACTAATTATCCTATGTTGTAGAAAATTTTATTCTATGCAATTTTGATCTTTGAATCATTAGATTTGGAGTTGTATAGAGGAATTTAGGGTTTAAAACAAGTTTTGAATTTTTTATGTCGTCTTCAAGAAGAAAAACAGCATTATGCACATATTTTTACGCAAAGGCCCCTCTTTGCGCATATTTTGCAGCAGAATCCATTATTGCGCATATTTTTACGCAAAGGTCCCTCTCTACGTATATTTTGCAGCCGAATCCATTCATGCACGTATTTTTACGAGAAGGCTCTTCAATGTGCGTATTTTTGCACATAACCTCTTCTTGTGTGTAATTTGCACGTAAGGTCCATTTTGTGCATATTTTTGCACAAAATCTTTTTTGTGCGTATTTTTGCACATGAGACCCATGTTTATGTGTAAAATTATGTAGGAATCCATGTTTGTGTGCATAATTGCATAGAGACTCCTGTGTGTGCAAGTAAATTGTCCAAAGACCCTCTTTTGTGCCCAAAATTGCGTAGAAGCCCCTCTTTTGTGCGGATTTGCATAGATATCATATTTTTATGCATAGAAAGACTATCCTTGATTGTTTGACCATATTTCTGACTTGATTACATGTACATGTGTTGGTACTATTCTAAGTGTGTACTGAGGTACAATCTATATGAGTGCACTGAGGTGCGACTCTCCGTGCTACCTGATCCTGTCTGTTATATGTCAGTACATTTCTGATCCCAACACAGTCATGGTATATGATGATTGTTGCTTGATGCATTATACTAAGGATGAATCCAAATTGGGACTCTACGAGCCGATTTGGATTCATACTCAGGGTACACGTACTACGGTAATATATATAGGATGATGAATATGTGACTACAGCATGTGATTCCAAGACCAATATAGGGTTAATCTAAGCAACTTAAATTAGTAAAAGCATTATGTGGGAGCAGGATACCGAGATCGTGTATGTTGGCCACCACAGATACTATATATCATCCACCCTAGTGGAGTGCAATATCTGACTACTGTACATAAACCGAGCCAGCCTCCCTCTATAGGAAGGTTGAAACTATTACTGATTTTACTCAGCCCGATGGCATAGCAAGGGATCGACGCTTATTGTTTACTATTTACTATTCACTATTCACGATTATTGTTATATATTTGGTTCGGTTAGCCGCTTCGGCAAGTGCCCGATCTGAGGAATTTTATTCGATACAATTTTGACATTTGGAGTTGTATTAAGAATTTTAGGGTTAAAATAAGTTTTAAACTTTTTCATGTCGTCTTCAGGAAGAAGAGCAGCATCATGCACGTATTTTTATGCAAAGGTCCTCTTTGTACATATTTTGCAGCAAAATTCATTCATGCGCATATTTTTACGTAAAGGCCCCTTTTTGTGAATATTTTAAAGCAAAATCCATTCATGCGTGTATTTTACACAAAGGCCCCTCTCTGCACATATTTTACAACAAATCCATTTATGCATGTATTTTTACGTAAATGCCCTTCCATGTGCATATTTTTGCACAAAATCTCTTCTTGTGCGTATTTTTGCACATAAGATCGATTTTGTGCATATTTTTGCACAGAATCTCTTCTTGTGCGTATTTTTATAGACGAGACCCCTATTTGTGTGTAGAATTATGCAGGGACTCTTGTTGTGTGTAAAATTACGCAGAGACCCATATTTGTGTACAAAATTGCACAAAGGCTCCTATGTGTGCACATAAATTGTTTATAGACACTCTTTTATGCCCAGAATTGTGTAGAAGCCCATATTTTGTGCAGAATTACGTAGAGATCATATTTTTATGCGTAGAAATTAAGACTATCCTTGATTGTTTGACCATGTTTCTAACTTTATTACATGTACACGTGCTGGTACTATTCTGAATGTGTACTGAGGTACAATCTATATGAGTGCACTGAGGTGTGACTCTCCGTGCTACCTGATCATGTCTGTTATAGGTCAGTACATTATTGATCCCAGCACAGTCATGGTAAATGGTTAGTAGCATTGACGTGGTATGATGATTGTTGCTTGATGTATTACACTAAGGATGAATCCAGATTTGAGACTCTATAAGCCAATTTGGATTCATGTTTAGGGTACATATACTATGGTACGACATATAGGAGGATGAACATGTGACCACGACATATGATTCCAAGATCAATATTGGGTTAATCTAAGCAACTTGAATTGGTAAAAGCATTATGCGGGAATGGGATCCCGAGATTATGCTTGTTGGCCGCCACAGATATTGTATATCATCCACCCTAGTAGAGTACAATATCTGACTACTCCGCTGAAACTAAGTCAGCCTCTCCCTATAGGAAGGTTGGAAATTTACTGATTTTACTCAGCCAGGTGGCCGGGCAAGGGACGCTTACTATTTACTGTTCAATGTTATTGTTATATATTTGGTTTGGTTAGCCGCTTCGATAAGTACACGATCTGAGGATTCCTATATATAAGCATTATTGGGATAACCTAGACAAAATAAAGAAAGTCGTATATTTGATTGGTCATCGTAAACTGACTTGCTTGTGATCCGTTTCTTCTATTAGTAGCCAAGGACATGGACTGTCGTGGGACGTGGTCCAACCGATATCCTTATTTGGTTGTTGGGTTGGCCCTTGTGCTACGATATGCTATGAACCAAAGTTGCGACACAGAAGTCTATAACCTGATCATGATCATAGGATGTATCACGGTACGATATGACATCTTTTGTCCTTGTTTGTATAGTAATGTCACATTACCTCAATGATGGAATATATGCCTATGCGTATGTTCAAGCCTTATTATGTATAATTATATTTTGTCTCATTCGTATGTGTTCCCTTGTGGTACTTGATATTCACGTTTTGTCCTTGCTTGTTTTGTTGGCCAGATTTCGTAACAGAGCCTGAGGATCCAACCTTCTACACTAACCATCGTGTACACCAGGAGCATGGGCATCGGGGACCATGAGTGGGTTTCTTCTCTACCACTATGATATCTTAAAATTTTGTACTTGGCATTTAGCTACCGGTACATGTTTAGCCGGTTGTCCTGGACATTTAGTTTTCTTACATAATTGTAATTAAATCAGACTGCATCTGACTATTTGTAAGTCCACTTTTCAAATTTTAAATTATTTTATTTTATTTTATTATAATTAATTTTATGATCACTGGGAGTTATGCCTAAGCTTATAAGTTAGCTATAACCATACTAAGGTCATATGCCCTCTAGACAACTTATGTATAGGTTATTTACCTATTTTATATTTTTCCACAATTTTTGGATATTTTTAGTTACTTAACTTATGAAGGTTTATTAATTTTAAGGACTTCTAAGATTAATTTTAGGGTCATTTAGGGGTATTTTAGACAAATTATTTTTTATTTGGGCTCTAGAGGGTTAAAAATATTTTCTATAGTTTTTTGGGATTTTTTTTGGAATTTTTAAGAATTTATTTGGAGTTATTTGCTTTAAAATGGTTTAAAAATCTGTTTCTGAATTTATTTACCCAGTCAGCATGTAGTGGCCCATTCGTCAGCCACCCAGGATGAGTGGAGCAATCCACGTGTCGGCCCAATCAGTGGATGACTGGGCTCTGGCTTCCAAATTAGGAAGTTGGCTGCCAGCTTGGCTTGGCTCAACCCGAGTCGCCATCTGGCAGTCCATTTTTGGGCGGGACGCAGTAGATGGTGACACGTGGCAAGTCCAAGCCACGGTTCAACTGCCTCTTAGCGGCTTATATATATATATATATATATATATATATATATATATATATATATATATATATATATATATATATATAATAAGGGAGGTGAGGTACCACCTCACCGTGAGGTGGCACCATGTCACCTCCCATGCTATCATCATGCACTTTGGTGTATGATAATAGCATAGGGAGGTGACATGTAGCCACCCTCCATAGGGTGGCATCTCACCTCCCTCATCCTCTCTCTCTCTCTCTATAATATATATATATATATATATATATATATATATATATATATATATATATATATATATATATATATATATATATATATACAGTTTTCCGAAAACCCTATTATTCTTTGGCCGTTTTTGAGAGAATTGATCTCGGTGATTCCTCGACTTTCCGAAGCGATTGTGGACAGCCCCAACCTCGTTTTTGTGCGCCGTTTTTTTTAGTTGGAATCTTCTCGAGGTCAAATTTTAGAATATATAATTTATTTACTGATATTTTTCTTGTAAAATTTTGGAAAATTATTTGAGTGTTGGTTGTCCAAAACTCGATACGTCGCACGGTTTTCGAGCTTTCGGGAGATATCAAACTTTGATTTGCAATCTGTTTGAAGTTTTGGAAAGATGACATGACGATATTCGGCATATAATTTTTCAAGAATTTTAGAAGTTAGTTTACTATTTTATTTATTATAATGAACTCAAATTTGATCGGTAAATCATCGATTTAGTCACGGTTAGCCATAACGGCGATAACTTTTGACCAAATCATGATTTTATGGCACGATCAATTCCGGTGCACTCGTGGTGCTAAAATATACCAAGATGTACTTTCAAAATCTTGAGTTCGTAACGTTTGACTAGTCAGTCAACGGTATGCCTCGATTTGCGTGTCATAGTTTCCAAAATTGGAAATGTGATTTTCTATGACCAAAATTTCTTATTTGTAGTATATTTCAAATTATTATTAGATTAAATTAGATTTTTAAGTAATTTATTTTATAATTAAATAATATTATTATTTTTGGTATTTACGTATAGCTTATTGACCTTAAAAATAATATTATTGTATTTTCTATATATTTAAGTTATAGTTTTTGACCTGAACATGATTTTTAAATAGTTTCCAAAATATTTATTTAAAATATTTTGACTAATAGTTTCAAATATAAAATGTATTTTCTAAAATAGTTATATTATTTATTTATACAAAATTCTCTTCAATTTTTATCTTGATCGTGACTAGTCATACGTTCCTATTTCTTATGATTCTGACCATTTCATATCGATCCTAGGATAAACGGACTGTCCCAGACCCAATAACATGATATGTTCCATCGTTAGAGGTCATCTTGTATAGTTATGACATCTGCGACTATTATGTGCCAACATGATCAAGTCACACAACAACTGCAACTACTCGAGGCAAGTACATTATTGCTTTATGTGCTTATTATAATATAATGTTGTCTTTCATTGTGTATTCATTGAGTATCCTATTGAGGCACAATTGTGACACAATAGGCTTGATTGTATCATTGCTTATTTATTGACTGTTTAGTGAGTCGGGAGAAAAAATGCTCGGTAGGTATGTGAACAAAGCCCAATAATTGTTATTGTGGATAACAAAGTTATACACCTTGTAGAGCCTAAAAATCAAGTTGTGCCATGTTTTTTATTGCTTAACAATCAAGTTGCGCCCCAAAAATCAAGCTGTGCCACTGTTATGAAGCTCATAGATCAAGCTGCGCCACTGCTCAGGCTGCGCCAAATGTTAGATTGTGCCCCATCACATTGCGCCAAAATCTATGTGGCGCCTGACAAATAATTGCCATCATTAACTGACAGCACTGACAACTGACAGCACGGTGAACGAAGAAAATCTTTTCAAATCTTGCAAAACGTGGCGCTCGAGACGATTTGTTATGATTTGATGACAGCTGTCCTGCGTACTCTGTGAGTTGTGCCTAGGCACAATCTAAACAAATTATCCTCATACATTTAAATGCTGCCACGTACCTATGCACTAAGTTGTGCTTAGGCGCAACCTAATCAAAAGTGCAGTTTGACTCATTGACTGAAGCTCGCGTAACCTGATAAAGTTGAAGCAACTTACATTCTAAAACAGGATAACGTGGCGCACATGCCACTAATCTCTCAAAATATTTTTACTATTCTGTACACGACCATGCACATTTCAATCATATGATGCCACGCGTCTAAATACAGTTAGTGCACATTCGAGTAACTGAATGGAAGTTGCGCAACCCCAAAGTGGCACATTTCAACCTCGTGCACATCAGAATAACTGCTAAAACAGTTATTTCCAGAATTCTATAAATAGAGTTTCCAATCATTATCAAGGCATAACAGAGATCATCAGAGATCAAGTCTTCTTGCAAAAGTGCTGCTGCTTTCTCTAGAGGCTCTAGTCTTCTAGTTCACATCGTCCAAGAGATAAAGCGATCGTCTTCTGATCGGAATTCTAAAGTTGTACTTCTCCAGAATTTATTATGCTTTGTACGATTCTTTTCAAGTTTGTTATAAACTTTTTATTTTTGCAAACAAAATGGCGACTCTGCTGGGGATGACTTTTTCCTCCGACGAGAAGGTGACAACTCAATATGATGCTGTGTCAATCAGCAAGAAGCAGAAGACTATGGTTGTTCAAGTCAACCAGACAGCCTACGAGGATATGATCAACAACAAGAGCAACAAGCGTGTTGTGGCTATCACCAAGAACAAAACTGTGTGGACTCCTAAGTCTAAAATAGTTGATGTTGCCCAGGCGCAATCTGTCTTTGTGGCTTGGGCGCAGCCTGCTTCTGTTGTCCATGCGCAACCTACTCCCTATGCTGCCAAGGCGCAGTCCACTCCCCTTGCTTCCAAGGCGCAGTCTGCTGTCTCTGCTACCAAGGTGTGTCCACTTCTTTTGCTGCCAAGGCGCAGTCCACTTCTTCTGCTGCCAAGGCGCAGTTCACTTTTTTTGCTGCCAAGGCACAGTCTACTCCCTCTGCTGCCAAGGTGCGGTCTACTTCTATTGCCAAGACGCAACCTACTGCTAAGGCGCACTCTACTCATCTTGTTGCCAAAGTGCAGTCTACTCATCCTTTGGCGCAACCTATGCATCCTGCTACCCTGGCACAAATTATACATTGTACTGCTCTGGCGCAACCTAAGAGAACTAGTCTCTTGGCTATTCCCTCTTCTTCTCCAGTTCTAAACTTGGAGAAGCAATATTTTAGTGCTAGTACTAGACAGAATAAAGGGAAGGGTCCTTTGATACTTCCTCAACTGGCACAACCTGTGCCTAATGTGGTTTCACAACAAAATAGAAGGAAACACTTTTTAGCTAATCTTTCACAAAATAAAAGAAAACATTATTTGGTCTTTTCTCAATCTTCCCTAGTCTATGACTCAGAAGAAGATATATCATATTGTATTCCCTTAAATAGAGGTCTTCAAATCTCTGCTAAGGAAAAGAATACTGATCAAAGAGGCATCTTGCCTACCCCTATGGTAAATGCTCAAGATCTTCCAACCTTGCATATCTCAAGATCCAAGTAAGAAAAAATGATGGTATCTCAAACAGAGGCACCAGGAGCAGAATTCTCTGATTTACGCGCTTATCTCAATAGGCGTCAATCAGTATCAACTTTGGTGAAACGTAAGAATCCTATGCCAAGGGCCAATTTACACCAGAAACAAAGGTTTGAAAAGAAGGAACCAATCACTTATGCCAATGAGTTAATTACTTCTTTGTACACTCACGAAACTAAGCATGTTAAGAATCGGAGTCATGTTCCTAACATCATCAAGGAATATGTTTCTCCAACTTCTTCTCGTCCTGTAGTGGTGACTGATCTTCGGGAACGTCTTACACAAAGATGGGAGATCACAGAGACGTCTCACTCACCTATAAATCATTCATCAGAACGCCACTGCCTTCATGAAGTGGTCATCAAGTGTTGTTGCCAATCAACTAAACGATCTGTCTTCGATCGGCTGAATTATGCTTCAACTCCTGAACCCATGCTGGGAGATGAAGACGAATTATTATATGCTTCTGTCAATATGGCTTCCTGAGACACTGGGGGTAGAAAACCCTTAAAGCGTGGCACGTCTCGCAATCCGAGCCAACAATACTTGGGACAATTCCGTAAATCTAGTGAAGGGGTCTATCAACATACCAGATCATCGAAAAATCAGAATTTGGACCAAGATATCTTTAATTAGGAAGATCTTCCCATCACTCATCTGGGAGAAGGTTTTTTATCTGAATTTGACGCAGATAGTAAAAGCTCTGAACAAACTATCTCGTCAATAGTGGCAAGAGAGGTGACAGCATATGCCATTACAGAAGACCAAGATGCCTCTAGTTCAGCCAGTCAAGAGCAATGAATTGCTGCACTAGAAGACAAATTGAAGACCATGGCTGAAATGGTCGCAAGTATGCACACTATAATCGTGGCCAAACATGCAGTACCACCGGTTATAAATTTTGCTACAAATCCCGAGCTCATAGCATCTTCTGTACCGGTTAATGTTGGTCTGGGGGTACCTCCTCCTCAGGTTGCTTCTGTACCAATCCAAGCTGCTTCCAGTCAGTCTGGTGCTAAGGGTGGTAATTACCATGTTGTTCCTCCTCCTAACAATTCTAACCAGCTCACCAATTCACAGACTTTAGGGGATGCTAATGAGGCTGTAAAACTCTTACGCACTCAGTTTGAGGCCTTTAAGCAAAAAGATGGTCTACAAAGACTTGGGATAAAACAACCTTATCCTGCAGAATGGAAGAAAGTTCAATTTTCCCTCAAGTACAAGCTTTCCACCATTATGCTGTTTAATGGCAGCACTTCTCCAAGTCAGTACATTAATCACTTTGAAGTGATGACTGATCAATTGCAGCCAAATAATGCTCTCCTTACCAGGGTGTTCGTCGGTTGTTTAGCCGGTACATCATATGACTGGTACCGTAGCTTGCCTGATGGCTGTATCATTTCTTTTGCTGGTTTCAAGCAAATATTCTTGGAACAATTTTATGAGAGGGTCAATGACATGACTATGTCTGCCATTATTAAAATTAAACAAAGACATAATAAATCCACGGAGAGTTTCATTAAAAGATTATGCCGAGAGGTACTTAAAATGCCTCTAGGAACTCCATCTGCTGTAACAATAGACACTTGCAAATCAAACTTATTGCCTATCATCAGCATGTGGACCAGATCAACACAATTCCAAGATTGGCCTTCTTTTATTATGAATGCCAAAGTGGCGGAGGTTAGCGCTGAGAAGTTCAAACAGTTAGGAGTTCAAATGAATAATCCTAACCAAGATGAACATTCTACACCTGGTGGTAATAATCGCCAGAACAATCGCAAGGGTAAAGAAACATTAGCCATCAACTCAAAGGTAAGGAGTCGTTAGCCGTGAATGTTGCTCAGACGTCACCCACTCTATCAGCACCACCACAAAAAGCACCTCGTCCAAAAGAAGAATATTCTTTTGATGAAGATGATATTATGAGCATCTTCGATTGCTTAATCAAAAGCAATAAGCTTCAACTGCCTGTCACGACCCGCACCCGTTTTTTTATAAACGGATACGAGACGTGTCCAAGCCAGCCTACGCCGCAGTATCGGCGGTAGAATGCTGTCACGGCCATGAAGATCAAAATCACAAATAATGCTCATTCACATAATTAATTTAATTTACAATGATCACAAGTTTTACATTTGCAGAAAAATATAAACTTGTACAAATATTGGAATGACTACAACTCCGCTATCTAGCTAGTTTCTAGGCTTTTGTCTGCAAGTACTCCCGTATCTCCCATGCTAAGTGAATCCACGGCTACCTAAAAAATATTGGTTTTCAGTCAGGAATGGAACGAGTACAATTCACTGAATGCAGTTTCAATATATGAAAATGACTATACTACAGAGATTAGCCTTTAGACATATGATTCATAAAATAAAACAAAAGACAAACAAACTAAATAAAGGAAAACAGTAAATAAATACAAAGACAACACTCACCGACTGACGGAAGTACCTTTGACATGTGATCGGTCTCGGGACAATTACACGACACTGTCTACACTGTCTAAAGTTACACTGTCTACACTGTCTAAAGTTACACTGTCCACATTGAATAAAGCAATAATAAATCACGGTCTACACGATCTACTTGATATAATGCAATAATAAATTACTGTTTACACTGTCTACTTTGCAATAATAAATCAATGTCTACACTGTCTACTTTGCAATAATAAATTACTGTCTACACTATCTACTTTGTAATAATAAATCACTGTCTACACTGTCTAAGGTCAGATCACACATCGTTGTTACTTCACTATCTTGACACAACAAGGAACAAAAATCACATAAAACTAAAATCACATATCTATCGACTAAACACTGATGTATAGTAATGATCAATACTGAAAACAAACAATAAACTGTACTCGCCTGTAGTCCTTTGCTGGTGAAACCGACAATCCGAACTACTCGGTGTGCCACAATAGTCAGAACTCGTACAATAGTCCCCGAAAGCTGAAATAAATATTACCAATGTTCTCAGAATATTTAAATTAGCTAGGATTGTCTATCCTTAAGTCCAATTCTGGACACAGGGGCAAAATGGTAATTTTGGGTCAAAACGGTGTCCGCCGTTGGACCCGCTTTGTACCGAAAAGTGTGCCAGAGCCAACGGTCTCTAAAGTCGTCAAACTATATGTCTACAGATCCAGTTTTTCGATATGAATCCAACCGTGTGTCCAAAGTTGGACTCCGACGGGCTGTGCACAAAATCGTCCGTTGAGTTGGACCGTAGGGCCAGCAAAACGACGATCCAATCAACAGTCTCAGAATCGGACCAAACTTGGCATACAGGACCAGAAAAACTATACGGTCCTGTTGGCACAAGTTTTATCTCGATCTGACGAACGTGCACAAAGTAATTAGGAAATTTGCACAGAGGCCGATACGGTAAATTTCGACGAATACGCATCAAATTCGTCGCGCACATGCGACCAATTTGAATTCCATCAAAGCCCACACGTCCACGAAGCCGTTACGCATCTTTCGATGCTTTCGGTTTGCGACCACGTCACCCCGGATTGGCGGGACGCACGTCGTACCGGAGGAATTTTTAATATTTTTAATATTTTAAAATAGGTTTTTCCTAATCTTTGGAATCCGATTTCTCGACGTACGGTCGATGAAATCAAACTCCATAAGTTGGGTTACAGAGCCCTACAGGTTGTCTAAAACATTGTTCAGAAGGTTGACCAAAAGGGTCGCTGGATCGATCGAAATCGATCTACCAACATGGGTTCAGGGACTGTTTTAATACTCTGTTTTTGAACAGATTTCGACCAACTTTGTGTCGATCTTTTGCTTGATTTTAATTCGATTTACTCTAAATTTATTCTACAGGGTTGAAGAGGTATAGATTGGTTTCATACTAGAGGAAACGATACGATGAATAGGCGAGTGTGCATGGAGATTTCTCGTACCGAAGTGGCGCATCCGCTGCCACTGCTGCTGTTCTGTTTGCTGTGTCCTATGCACGCTGTGCGCGTGTCCGACCTACTCCGGCGGTGTCCGACGGCTAGGGCGACGTTCATTCGGCTGGTGTAGGTGTGTGAGGGCATGGATTAGGGTTTATAGCTTCATCTCTCCCTCTCTCGGTCGTTCTTATAACATTTTTATATGTGTAACCGAGCGTTTGCTCTCGGTTGAAGGGGCGTTGGGCTTGACCTGGCTTTGGCCTGGTCTGCTGCTAGGATGGTTTCTTCTATCGGGTGAAAAGGAATTTAGTATCTCACGAGATTTTGGAATCTCGTGAGATAATAAAAGGGGTCTATTATACTGCTGTTCCCTTTTGCTTTACTTAGGATATATCTATACAGATACGTATTTATATATATATATATATATATATATATATATATATATTAGTTTTTATATATATATATATTTTATATATATATATATATATATATATATATATATATATATATATATATATATATATATATATATATTCACTTATCTCTATATTCACATATATACTTATATAATATTCTACATAAAATATTTAAATAAACTCCAATCTTATCTATTCCTAGGGTAGACCCTATCTGTATATATATACATATGACTATATATAATATTATTTAATCGCCAAAAATAATATAACCAATAATAATATTATATAATAATCCTCAATAAAATAATAATAAATTCAATAAAACAATAATGGTGTATATATACTATTTTGTGCAGTCTAATAATCCCAAATTGCACAAAGACCTATTTTATACAAAAGTCACTGAATATAAATTAATAATGATAATTATAATATTTAATTACGAATACTAGAAAATATTTATTAAATCATTAAAAACGAAATACAACACCCTCATACCAAATTCTATCAACACGAATATCGTTGGACGTGCCGCATGGCTATATAGACTTGGGCCCAGTTCGGGTCCAGTCTGGACTAGTTCGGTACAACCGGGTTCCCTAAAGCTCAATAATATAAATAATAAATAAATAAATCTTCGATAAGGGTTAAGTCGCAACTTGGCCTGGTTTTCCTAGTTAGGACTTCACTATGGCTCGGCCTTCCCTACCAGGGCTAATACACTAACCAAAGCACGCCATTGCACTATCCGTGCCACGATTTCTAGTCACCATGCACTCCAAAACTCTGTCCTGGCTAAAGTTATCTACCGTAATAATTAATTAATAATTATTTATAAAAATCTAAAAGTCACCATTTAATCCAAATAAATAAATAAAATATTATCAAAAATTTCGGAAAGAGGGGTTACAAATCTACCCACCTTAAAAATAATTTCGTCCTCGAAATTCTTATTCGTAACTATTCCTTAAATTCAAAAGGAAATCTACCATTACCTTAATCTCCTCGAATTTTAATTCCTAAAAAAAAACAGTTTATATCCTCCTTCTAGCCATTATGTAATTACGAAACTCCGAGGACTTCTACCCACCTTTGGACACACTACTCCTCCAGAGCTCTGTCACTAAAACTTTATAATCTTCCAACTACTTGCTAAAATTGCTACAAATAGATATCTACTGCTTATGGCCACTATAATCCTCTCCTATCTATCAAGCAACCCAAACACTTAACAAGCAACAAATTTGTACAAGTAGCTAAGAATATTGGTAAATTCCAATAAGCATGACCATTCGTCGCTCTGTAATAGAAAGGACAGGAAGATGAGGAAAAATAATCGAGAGCAATTATGAAGTTTCAAGAGCGGTAGAGTATATCCAATGATGCAGATGGAAAGAAAGTCTATGAACCATTGACTTATTTGCTAGATTGGTTTACTCTAGTCCAGTCACTTGCTAAATTGAAGAACTCTTCATTTTCTAGAGGGGCTTGCACTCCGTTCAATACAGAAGTCTCACACTACCAAAATAAGTCATATCAGTGACGAAATTAGCGACGCAGACTTAAAACGTCGCTAATTTTGTTGGATTTAGCGACTCCAAAAGTATGCGTCACAATACGTCGCTGATAGCGACCAACAGCGATATATTGCGACCACCTTTAGTGTAATAAAAATCAACGTCGTTGATTTGTCGGAAAACGTCGCTAGTTTTATTAGTTCAGCGACGTTTAGCGTCGCAAAGTCTAAGACGTCGTCGAATATTAAAGGAAGGCCGATGCTTTGCGACGTATTTACGGACGTCGCTAACTTCCGATAAATAGGGTTTCCTCGGTTCGACTTTTTATTTCTCTCTCTCCCCAAATTTTTTGTTCCCGCCCCTCTTTCCCGACCTCGACGACAGCCCGACCCCCTTCCCTCCAGCGCTGTTCATCCTCCTCCTCCACCGCGAGCCCCTTCTCCTCCCTCCGACGAGCCTCTTCTCCTCCTCCTCCTCCACCGCGAGCCCCTTCTCCTCCTCCACCGCGAGATCCTCCTCCTCCTCCACCACCGCGAGGAGACTGAAGGTAAACCCTAACCCTAAATGAGGTGTTTTTCGTGTCCAAAATGGACACGAAGACACATTACGACCATGTGTTCACTGATACAGTGTGTTCGTGAGGTTTTGGACACTTTGTGTCTATTTGTTGGACACGTGGACACCCCCAAGCTTGCATATATATGTATTTTACCTCTGTACACTTAATCCCCTCCTCCTCCACCACCGAACTTGTCCTCCTCCTCCTCCTCCACCACCGCGAGGAGACTGAAGGTAAACCCTAACCCTAATTGAGGTATTTTTCGTGTCCAAAATGGACACAGAGACACATTACGACCATGTGTTCACTGATACAGTGTGTTCGTGAGGTTTTGGACACTTCGTGTCCATTTGTTGGACACGTGGACACCCCCAAGCATACATATATATGTATTTTACCTCTGTACACTTAATCCCCTATATACACTTGTGTATTTTCGTATTAATTTGGATTTACATATTGGGTTTGGATTTCGATATAGTGTTTGATACATTGTTTCACCTTGCAACATTCCTACACTTATTTTAGACAACAAGTATATGAACCAATTAGTCAACATCTATTTGTTGAAGTATGGTACCATTCTTCGTAAGTTCTAGCTATATATGTCTCAAGATCCAATACTCAAAAATCTCAAGAAGAAGAAGAAGAAAAGAATAAAATGACATCGCTCAACACCCTATGACAACTCTTTGTAGAATTGTGTTAAAGTGTGAGTTCTACAGTATGAGTTCTACAGTATGGTTCTCTTTGTAGAATAAAATGACATCGCTCAACCCTATCGATCCTCCATACAAGTCTTCCTTCATCTATTGTCTTAAAGTGTGAGTTCTACAATATGGTTCTCTTTGTAGAATTGTGTCTTATTTTAGACAACAAGGGTTTCCTATTTTTATAGGTAACATGGCAACATGTGTAAGGGAACATATAGGTATGTGTTTGTGTTTGAAAGGGAGTGTCACAAGAGTAAGGCGTGAGCATGTGTTAGTATTTTGAGCTGTGAGAGTGTTTGTTCTATTGAGGTTAGTACCAACTGGAAAGTTAGGTTAAAAGAACCTGGGAACTATGGTGTGGTTGTATACATCATGTATATGTATGTGTGTGTCTAGTGGGAGAAAGGGGGAGGGTTAACTAGTACCAGGTATTTGGAGAGGAGGGAGAGTTTATACTAGTATATATGGACTAATATCCTAAAACTTGACTTATACAACTTAGAAATGGCTAGTTTGACCAAGTTGGACTAGTTTAGCTTAGAGTTGACTCGGTTGGACTATACATAATATATAGACTAATATCCTAAAACTTGACTTCTACAACTCAGCCTATATGAAATATTGTAGACACGGGTGATATACCGCCGCCATAATCTCTGACCACCGTACGCACAAATACGCGAAAGAAAAGTTAGCAATGCGAAAAGAAGATGACAGATAATCTCTGACCATTTAACATAAAATGTCATGTGTACATATACTGCGAAAAGTGTAGATCGCATGAACTGACAATTGCATATCATTCACTACCTTGATGTATCTATCTTACAGAATTATGGAGCTAAATTACTATCTGTTGAATCGTACTTGGATGTACAACCGTCATCCTGATGACATGTGCGGTGTGCGGGATGAATTCATAGAGGGTGTACACCAGTTCATGCAGTTTGCCAAGGCGTTCCCTCAGTACATGGACGGTACCAAAATTAAGTGTCCGTGTGTGAGATGTCGCAACTTAAAATATCATCCAGAAGTGGATGTCACGTATCATTTATACTCGAAGGGTTTCACGCCGAATTACTATCAGTGGAGCGAGCACGGAGAACTTGTGTCTTTAGCATCGGAGTACGAGCCTTATGTGGATGTCCACAACAACGTTCCTTACGATGATGGGTTGGTGAACATGGTTTTCGACGCGGTCGGGCCTAGTTTCGATCCGGATGATCATGATGCACCTGAGGAGGCACCTAACCCCGATGCTGCACAGTTCATAGAGTTGCTGGAGAATGCAAAGACTCCATTATATCCTGGTTGTGAGGATCATTCACCGTTGGAGGTGGTTACAAGATTGTTGAGCATCAAGTCCGATTTTAACATGTCGCAAGATTGCTACAACCGTCTTATGGAGTTACTTATAGAAATATTGCCTGAGGGTGCGAAGTTGCCTAAAGACTTCTACCGGTCTAAGAGGATGGTTAGATCGCTCTGGATGGGATACGAAAAAATCGATGCCTGTCGCAACGGGTGCATGTTGTACTACAAAGACGACAAGGATGAAGATGCCTGCAGATTTTGTGGTGCCGATCGCTACAAGGCATGTGGTAGAGGAAAGTCTGTCGGTGCCAGGAAGCCTACCTCTTCGATGCACTACTTGCCATTGACGCCGCGGTTGCAGCGGTTATTTATGGTGAAGGAAACTGCAGGAAACATGAGTTGGCATAAGCGGGAACATACCGAAGGAGTGTTGGATCACCCATCTGATGGAGAAGCATGGAAGCACTTTGATCGAGAGTATCCAGATTTTGCTTCTGATCCGCGTAATGTCAGATTGGGTCTCTGCTCCGACGGTTTTACCCCATTTGGACTTTCGGGATCCCAGTATTCGTGTTGGCCTGTGATCGTCACCCCGTACAATCTACCGTCTTGGATGTGCATGAAGACTCCGTATATGTTTCTCACCGTTATTATCCCAGATCTGAACAATCCGAAAAGGAATATCGATGTGTATTTACAGCCGTTGATTGATGAGTTAAATCAGCTGTGGGAAGTAGGTTCCAACACGTACGATGTATCTAGAAAACAAAATTTTCGGATGCGGGCAACACTTATGTGGACCATCAACGACTTTTTGGCCTATGGAATGTTATCTGGATGGAGCACGCATGGTCGTCTTTCATGTCCGTATTGCATGGACAGCACTAAGGCTTTCCGTTTGAAACACGGAGGCAAACCGTGCTTCTTCGATTGTCATCGACAATTCCTGCCGAAGGATCATCCGTACCGGAGGAACAAGAATACTTTTCGTGCTGGCGTTGTGGAGAAGGCTAATCTCCCGCCAAGGTGGACCGGATATACGATATGGAAAGAGGTAAAAGATTTACCAAGAGCTATTGAGCAGCCTGCTACGGGCTACAAGTGTGACAGATTTGGTCGCACTCATAACTGGACGAAGAGGAGTATATTCTGGGATCTTCTATATTGGAGCACCAATCTGATTAGACATAACCTTGATGTCATGCATATCGAGAAGAATGTATTTGACAACATAATTAATACTGTAATGGACGTAAAGGGCAAGACGAAAGATAATCCAAAGGCTAGATTGGACTTGGAAGAAATATGTAGACGTCCAGCATTGCATTTGATAGAGGACGGGAATGGGAAGTTGAAGCAGCCTAAGGCAATTTTTTTACTGGAGAAGGAGGATAAAGTGAGGCTTTGTAGGTGGATTCAAGGTCTGAAATTTCCAGATGGGTATGTTTCGAACTTGAGAAGATGCGTCGACCTCAAGGAGAACAAACTGACAGGTATGAAGAGCCATGATTGTCACGTATTCATGGAGCATTTAATTCCGATTGCATTTCGGGAATTCTTACCGCAGGCAGTTTGGGATCCATTGACGGAGCGTAGCATATTCTTCAGGGACCTTTGTTCTAAGAAATTGCTCGTTGATCATCTAGAAAAGCAAGAGAAGGAAATTGCGGTAACACTATGCAAGCTAGAGAGGGTGTTCCCTCCTGGATTCTTCGACTCTATGGAGCATTTGCCGATTCATCTTTCCTACGAGGCACGTGTTGGTGGATCCGTCGAATATCGATGGATGTACCCGTTCGAGCGACATTTGAATCACCTAAAAAGAAAGGTGAAAAATAAGGCTCGGGTCGAGGGTTCTATTTGTGAAGCCTATATTCTCGAGGAGATTACAAATTTCTGCTCCTCCTATTTCAAACCTCATGTTGCTACGAATAGAACGAGGGCTCCGAGAAACGACGACGGATATGAAGAATTTAATGATGGAATACTGAAAGTATTCAATACGTCCGGAAAGCCTTCGGAGAAAATGAAGAAGAGATATTTGAATGACGAAGAGCTAAGGGCTGCTCAGTTGTATGTATTACTCAATTGCGACGAGGATGAAGTGGAGAAGCTAGAGGGGTAAGTAACTCAGGATGATGAGTTTACGTCATCTCAATGTAATAGTATAAGCTAATATTATTGTACTAATCGGCGGTTGCTTCGTTGTTTTCCAGCACATATAATGATGAGTTGAGGCTGGTTAGACCCTACCTAACAGACGAAGCATTAGAACAAGAAATGAGACGTCATTTTCCTTCTTGGTTGAGCCAATGTGTAAGTAGCTCGGTAATTACTGGCCTCTTCTAATGCAACTGCGCAATAAATAACTTATTATTGCTTCTTTGATATTCAGGTCAATCGTCTAAGTTCACCCGAGATTGAATTAATTAGAACTCTTGCCAAGGGACCAATTACTTTTGTTAAAATATGGCCAAGTTACTGTGTCAATGGCTTTCGGTTCAAGTCGACAAATGCTCCGATCAGAGACAGCTTTCTGGATCTTGATTCCACAAAAAACAGTTGTTTGTGTATCAAGTCTTCGAACTACAAAGACATCGATCCAGGAAATGATTTCTTTGGCATCTTACGAGAGATTGTGGAGTTGTCATATAATAATGGCAGAGAACCTGCAAAGATCGTGTTGTTCAAGTGTGAATGGTTCGATCCGATTGAAAACCAAGGTTGGAAAATTGACAAGCATGGTCTTGTGGATATAAACTACAAGCGTAGATATCAAGGCTACGAACCGTTTGTCCTAGCAACTCAGGCTCAGCTCGTGTACTTCATAGCTTATCCGAGACGGGGAGCAACGAAGTCTGACTGGTGGGCAGTATGCAAGACTAAAGCCAGAGATACTTTTGATGTTGACAAAAAAGCTTACCAGGAGGACGAGCTACCTCTTGTAACCAATATTGTCGATGTGGACTACACGGAAGTTACACATTACACGACACATAATGTAGAAGATGTAGAATTATCCGAAGAGGAAAACGAAGCCGACGAAGGCGAAGATGAAAGTGAAGATGAGGAGGAAGAGGAAGATGAGGTCGAGGAAGACGAACAAGATGATTATTCTGAAGATGATTGAGAGAGATATACTTATCTGAACTTAGATGTTTCTTCTAGAATATATTATCTGGACTTAGATGTTTATTGTAGAATGTATCATTATATGTTGTCTTGGTTATTATCTTGTCTTTGTTGTACTTTCATATTTCTAGTCTCTATTATTTGTTGTACTTTCATATTTCTAGTCTCTATTATTTGTTGTACTTTTATATTTCTAGTCTCTATTATTTGTTGTATTATCATATGCTGTTATCAGGTATGGCAGGTCGTCGCGGAGCGTTCCGAGGGAGACAACGAGGTCACTCTCCTCCGGTACTTCCTACAGGTACCACTAGAGGACAGAGTTTTCCTTCGGTACCTCATTCTGGTACCGGCTCTGGATCCTCGTCGCCGATTACTCCTCCATATCGGACAGTAGGTGGGCCTGCTGGGACGACGTCACGTGGCATATCTCCTGGGACGAGTAGTTCCAGGCCTGTTGAGAGTGCTCGTCCGTCCAGCGTTCCTACTGCTGATACGACGATGAAGACGGATGAGCAGATGGCGGAGGCTGCGGCGACGGCCGAGGCGACGACGCCGACGGCCGACCGGCATCATGCAGATGATGCGTGCGCACCTCCGGAGGAGAGGAGGACGGAGATCTGGGCCGACGGTACAAAGTAGGTATTTTGGTTTATAATTTTTTTTCTTTCTGTTTTTATCATAAATTAACTTTTTTCATGAATATAATATGTTTGTATAGATATCGTCCCCCAGAGGTACAGAGACGTCTAGGCCATATGCTGAGGCATAATTATGGTGGTGCTTGGATTAACTACTCTGATGCTTCGGACGAGAGGAAGGCCTTCTGGTTTGCGCGCTTTAAGGTTAAAATATATTTGCTTTTAACATAAATCATATAATTTTTGTATATTATATATAACTGATAAATATTTGGTTTGCGCTCTTCTAGGATATATTTTTCTATCCATCGTACTGGGCCGAGCAGATCGAGGGGATGTTTCCTTCCGTCGCTGCCAAGCTGATCCGCGACTCTATCAATGATCAGAAGGATCGTGATCGTGCCGAAAAGTCGATCAAAGGTTGGATCACCCCTGATCAGTAGAATGCGATGAAGGCTCGATTCGAGGAGCCAAGGTACAAGAAGAAGTCGGAGAAGGCCAAGGCGGCTAGACAACATGCCTCGAAGTGGTGCGGTGGGTCGATTCCGATGACGGAACATTTTCGTCGTCTGCTATGTCTTCCTCTTTTACAAATATTATTTTAATGCAAAATCGATAAATTATTACTAAGATAATATATTTAATTACAGGTAAGGAAGGTCGGTAACGCCGACATGGTGACCGTCTTCCTGGCCACCCATTGTCGTGGCGGTGACCTTATTGACGAGAGGGCCGAGCAGACTTATGTAAGTATTACAATACGTTATCTTAATTTAATACTTCGTGTCAATTTTAATATAACTTAGTAAATATGATGCAAATAAATATTCATGTAGTTAGTAATAATAAGTACATTAATTAGAAATTAGAAATAATAAGTACATTAATTAGAAATTAGTAATAATAAGTACATTAATTAGAAATTAGAAGTTAGTAATAATAAGTACTTTCTAGGCCGAGTATCAGAGGCTGCGAGAACGGGCGGCTGCTAGTGCACCTAATGCAGGAGAGGCCGGTACTTCCTCGCAGCCCACTCAAGCTCCGTCGGCGGACGAGCTGTGGATAGCCGCCGCTGGTGGACTCCGTAGGGGTACGTACTACGGTACGGGATCTTATGGCGTCCTAGTTGCAACCCAGTCCTCTAGGACATCTCCTGCTAGTGTGCATGGTCCACAGTCGTCCCAGGAGTCTGCCCGAGTCCACCAGATGATGGAGTCTCTCCGTGACGACCTACTACGACGGATCGAGGAGCAGTCTCAGCACCCTACGGAGGATCCTGCGCTGCTAGCACTATTGGATGCACTCGACCGCGGCATTATGGACCTCAGGGAGACGACTGAGAGGACAGAGCACACCGTTGGAGGTTTAGAGCGCACGGTGACGGAGCTGCAGACAGGACAGGTGACCATAGCCGAGAGGATGAGATTGGCGCAGGAGTCGATGGTCCAGAGCAGTGATAGAATGTTATCTATCATGGATTCATACCACCAGCGACTTACAGCGTTGGAGCATGATGGTCCTTCGGGTGCACCTTCATCGTCGTCGACTCCGCCGTCTCCACCGCCTTCTTCTTCGACACCGACTCTACCGACGTCACTGTCTCCTCCATCGGTGTCGATTTCACTTGAGGAGTATGAGTTGTTCTTATCCCTTCGTCGCGGTGGTGCCCCTCCTGCACCAGATTCCTAGTAGTCCTAGTTAGGACTGTTTCTTTGTGTTTGTTTCATTCTTTATTTGTGACTTGGATATTTGTTGGTTGTATAGATTTGGATGTTTGGATCATATTCTATTTGTTGGTTGTGTGTAGACTTTGGTTATTTGGTTGTAGACTTTGTTATTTGGTGTAAAATTGGTTATTTGGATACTTGGTTATTTGGATATTTGGTTATTTGGTTAGTTGTTGTGTGATTGTTGTAAACTTGCTTATAGGAACTGAAATCTGTGTGCAGTGAGAAATGGACATTGTGTGATTGTTGTAGACTTGGTTATAGGGACTGAAACCTGTGTATAGTGAGAAATAGACATTCTGTGATTGTTTAGATCCTATTCTACAGTGAGAAATGGTTAGCTTTTTAAACTGCAGGAAGAAATGGACATTCTGTATTTTTTTATTTTTATTTTTTTTGCAGATTTAGCGACGTTTACCGACGTCCTGCGACGTAATTTTGCGTCGGTAAACGTCGGTAGATAAGCGATATTATCCAGTTTACCGACGTTTAGCGACGTCATTATATGTCGGAGGACGTCGGTAAACGTCGGTAAACGTCGCTAATCAGCCCCAGGAATTCCCAGGATTTATCGACGTTTCGTGACTTTGATCATGTCACTAAACCACCGACGAGTCGACGGTAATTCGTCGGTAAATTTACCGACGCGTAGCGACACCATATTTTACGTCGCAGAGCCACCGACGACACGACGGTAGACGTCGACATTATACCGACGTATATTTACGTCGGCAAACGTCGGTAATTGCGACGATTGGCGACGTTTAGATGATCAGCGACTAACATTTTCGTGACCAGCCAGAAACGTCGGTAATTTCGTCGCTAAATATTGTTAGCGATGAATATTGTCATTTTAGCGACGTCTTTTGGCGTCGCTAAAATGACTTATTCTGGTAGTGTCATTCTCGAAATTCTAAACAAGGTTCTATAATAGAATAGAATTTGAGAAATCAAGATTGTGACCTTTCCCGTGGTTATTTAAACACACGAGTAAGGGATAAAATACAATACAAGATCGTATCGCGACTTCTAGGTAGATGGAATAAGGGTTACGAATGACTTCACATTCTAACAGATGGAGGCTACATAATCGGTATAGGGACCTATCTCAATTAGTTCGGTTGTATATATTATAAAAATGGTGGTTTGTATGGATGGGTTTTACTGGGTCTAATGGGTTTCCTAATTGGACATCAATCGTTGGTTGTATGAACCTTGGATTTCAATCTATATTGATTGAACAAGGTCCCAATGATAAACTATTTCTACTAGGTTAGGGTAACCTAGAATAGGTTTTCACCCAAGTGGTCGAGCTAGTTGCCAGTCAGGTTGGTTAGCTAGGTCCCTAAAGTCCAAAAATGCGTCTTCCGTGACTTTTGTGTTTAAGTAGCATGAGAAGGCACAATTGAGTGGCACACTGGTGACATGTGCGTAGTGGCTTCGAGTAGATCACCACCATATATTGGGTCGAATGAATTGAGTCAAGGTTGAGTCTCTAATTGTAGTTGGAAAGTTTATCGGTATTATGGTAAGGGTTATAGCTAGTCCTTTTGACCTGAAAGTCGTACCATAAAAATAGAGTACAAGGGGACGTGTTTGAGTAGGACATGATATACCTAGATGAAGGGGTACTCGTCTAGATCTTGCATATGAAATTTGTTGGAAGATAACAGTTGGTCTCGTGCTCCGAATATTAATGACACGGCCGGGGACACAAAATGATCTAAATAAAAAGTGGGAGTCCAAGGGCACTAATCATCATCCTATGGAAATCATTCTCCTCAATCAGTAATCCTCGTATATCCTAAAATTTTTAGAAGGCTTACAGTCTACCCACCTGAGAAGCTAAGACATGGGTTTTGGAATAATGTGGTTAGAAGAATTCCAAAGTCCGGATATTATACCTCGATTCTTGTTAATGAAGAATAAGGCACGGCATAACGGGGTACGGTAGTTACAAGTCAAGTCAAGGATCGTTCTTCAATAGATGGAAAAATGAGTGTGTACAATGATACAAGGTCAATGAAATAGAGGAACATACACATCCATAGTATACAAGAGTTATCGACGGGGTAACCATTCTCTAAGGCACATCATATGAAAAGATTTCTAACAACTAAGTCGTGAATTTCTATTTGTGTCGAGCCTTCCAGACTATTGTCATAAGGGTTCCAGTTAAAGCAAGCTTCAAACAACTAATTAGAGGCTCACAATAATTAGTCTCCTGAGCATAGGTAGTCTCCTAGGTTGGCATTTGATCAAGAGAAAGATCCTAATCATCCTCAAATTCAGATGGCTTGAAAGTCCCAATAATAGTTTGAGGGTCGAGAGGAGAACGAGTAACTCAATCACATGGCTGGCCGATGGTAGCTATACTTGGGTATATAACTATCATAGCCATGGGGATACTCTGTATCACTCTACCAATTATGAGCTTCTGTCCTTCCAAATCAGTGAAAGACAAAAATAATAAAAGAGGTCAAGGGAGATGTTACTGAATACAATTTCCTGATTCAAAGGCGAACGTATAATTCAAGAGAAATTGTCAATGCAGTCGCGGATGAGATCCTAGAGACATCTACATCTCAATCCACATAGGTTATTCGGAGGGAGAGCGAACCGGGTGCACTATGGTTGATCAGACCGTAATACATCGATTCTGATTAGGCAATATGTTAGTAGGCGTCCCCACTAAACATATGTCTTGAATCAAGCTCGAGAACAGGGTGAGCTTGCAAAACTAGGCTGTAATAGCAACATTGGTCAAGATAGTCAAAATACAAGTATGCGAGATTTTTGAAAGGAGGCACAAGTAATTCGAGTTTTGTGAGAATCAAAACCCTTCCCGGTGTTCTTGCTTATACCGTCATCCTACTACCTTCTTATCCATAAGGCCTTGGTCGACTAAGGGGTTATTCTATATTCTAGGTAAACCCATTAGTGTCTGTCAATTACCTTGTAAATAGATCACAAGGATCATGGAATGCTAGGTTGGGAGACGTGCTACCCATCTTACAAAACTTCCACTAATATTGGCTTCGGGTCTTATGGGACACACATGGCATTTTCCTATCCTCTATAGTTTCCTAAACTTGTAATCATGTTTGAAGTCATTTCACCGAGGATTATGCCTCGCCCGTATACTCTGGTTGTGGTAAAACTCTTGGTTTCGTAACTTAAACATGATACAAAATTGAACACCTCTTAACTCTATCCAATAATGACTCAAGGGTAACTACGATCAAAGAGGACCACTAGCTACGGTTTTAGCAATATTCTATAACCTATTTTTTCTTAAACCAATTTCAACTCTAGGGGTCGTGTCTCGCCAGTGCGCTGCTGGCTGCAGTGAATCCATAGCCTCCAAAATTCAAATAAATGGCGGCAGTGCGCTGATTCCTGCAATTATGAGTCAACTAACATTACTTTAGCTATATCTGTAAAAAGTCATAAGCTTCTAGAGATTCAAACAAGTGGCTATGACATAAAGCATAAGTATTTGTCCTATCAGTCACAACAAACCAAGGACAAAAGAATTACAAACATTCTAGTATCTACTTCATGTATATCCAAACCATTGAGGAAAAACTTTGAATTGAAACTAACTTGAGGTTCGTACGGGGATAACAATAACCAGAATTTATACAAAATAATAATTCCTAGGGCAAATAGAAACTAAATAGGCAATTCGACTAAGATATGAGTGTCACGACCCGCACCCACTGTGAGGGTACGAGTACGTAACAGCGCCCAGCCTACGCCGCAGTGTCGGCGGTAGAACGCTGTTCTAAGTCTCTAACTAACCATCAACTCATGCAGTATGTAATGTACTCATCATGATCAACTCCGAACGGAGGACAAGTATAAGATATGGTGTAACTCAATCACAGTCTAAGCACGATAAGATAACACAGAAATATCACTAAGAAATTGAAGACAACCAACTACTGAAATAATAACAACATCTGAATAATCTCAAATACATCTCAAGTCTCAATTCTATATGTACAACTCCAGTTCTAAATATGAAAACTAAAACAAGACAAACTAGCTAAACTCCAGATCACTCCTGAGTGTCGGGGCCAAGGTAGCTAAGCCATCTCCTGGTCTGTAACATGTAGGGCATGTGTCCTTAGGGCAATCATCTGTAAAATTTTCAACAGGTCCAGTTAGGACAGGAACAAGCACATCTCATCTAGAAAATCCAAGTAAATGACAGAGAACTATAAAGCAGTTATAGACAGTTGTATTGATGAAAATGGCAGTTTATATTCAGGTGATGGTAAAAAAGACAGATAAAGTGCAAGGAAAGAAATAACTAAACAAGAGAAGAATCATAGCAATGAAGACTGTAAAAATAGAACTAGCTGAACCAGGGTAATATGGTATAAAGTCCAGGCAGCAATGTAGACCAGTGTAACTCCAATGTAAGTCCAGTACATGATGAATCTCATACAAGATGAATCCAGTAAGGGACGATTCCAGTCATAGTGATCAATGATTCCAGGGTGAGTCCAGCCTATACTCTAGCAGTGTGTTTTAAAATACCGAGATCGACATGTAAACGGCTATAGGTAATCCGGCACATCACACACCTGGCCGGGTGTGAGACGGCTATCATTCCAGTATGATTCCAGCAAAAGGGTGATTCCAGAAATGAGGTATGTCTACATGTCTTACTCTAGTATTTCTCCTCCCAGTAAGTGAATCCAGAATTACGACATAATGATTCAAGATGAGTCCAGCCAATAATATGAAGATACCAGTAAATGATTCCAGCAGGTGATTCCAGTAATAGAAGCCAAAAATGATGATACCAGTAATAGAGGCCAAAAAATAAATATGTGTCGTATACATGAATCCAGAAATATCCACACGTGTTGTAACAGAGAATCGCATACAACTAACTAGAACTGAAGTAAAGTAATTGACAAGTAAATGAGAGAACTATCAGAGAATGTACTCGCCTGATACTCTGAAAAGAGTAGTGTAATATCAGATGTCTGCAACAGAGTCACAATGTCCTAAATAGAGCAGTACATGTTATAATATGTTTAAAATAAGATAAATGGAGTCTACGATGCAATCTACATGATTCTAAGTCAAACCTGGTCAACTGTCTAGGTCAAACTAGGTCAACTAGGTCAAGCCTAAGCCAAACAAGTCTCACTAAGCCTAACCAGCCTATTCTAGCAAGTACACACACTATCAAGGCTATACAAGCCAACAACACAATCACTAAGCATTCAAACCACACATACAGGCTATGAGCCATAGGTATACACCCATAGGCTATGTGCCCTGTATATAGGCCATAGGCCATAGAGCTATATCATACCTAGACCATTTCACACCTTTCACACATATACACATTTATTTAATTAAATATAATTACCACACATTCATATTATATAGACTACATGACAATATCTCAAATAGGTGTACATATATATATATACATACATATATATATATATATATTTTTTTTACATACGTATATATATATATATATATATATATATATATATATATATATATATATATATATATATATATATATATATATATATATTTTTTTTACATACGTATATATATATATATATATATATATATATATATATATATATATATATATATATATATATATATATAGGGTGATAGGGAATAGCATGTGTGTGAGTTTGTGTACATGAGAGGGTGTGTGTGTAGGGTGTGAGCTTGAGGGTTCATTTTAGTTTGTGTGTGATAGTGTTGAGGCACATGTGAGAGTGTAAATGATTTTAGAATGTGTGTATTGTATATGTGTAGACATGTGTGTGTGTGGGTATAGGTTAAAGGGTTATGATTTAGTGTGTGTGTAGAGAGTGTCACATGAGGCATGGAAAATCCTGAAATCAGTGAGCACATAAAGAAAACAGGAAAACAGGGGATCACATTAGTGTAAGGTAAGATAGTGCCAAGGAGGATGTGAATTCTCAGTTCAGTATCTTAAAAACCTGAACTCTCATTAGCTGATAGTTCTCAGTCCACAGTGTAGGTAGTAGGATTGGGTGTAGTGAAGAAAGAATGCTTCCAGGTGTTGGTTGATAACTAAGCTATATGATACGAGTATATAGGACATGTGAATAAGGCAGTAAAAGGATATGCAGGACTGCAATATTTTGCAGGAATGCAAGGTTTAAGTCAAAAGAAATCTTAGGAAAAGTATAACAGTTCACAGTTGGCCATCTCAGATTTTAGTGTCAAACCATTCTCAGATCTTAGGGTAACAATCAATCTGAGATTTATAAGTATGAGGATGATATCTAAGAGGCAAAGAGAAGGATTTGCACAATTTATCAAGGTTAGACCATTAACTCTATGAAGCCCTATCTCACCAAGCGAATAATCTATCCAATTGGACCATATCGCCTTACCAAGAGGTAATAGTGTACCTATGGGGATATGACAAGCTATCAACATTAATGACTCCTCATCTAAATTGTATGGCCTAGACTACCCATCGGTCAATTTGTATAAGGGACTCATAGTCCTAATCATTCTCTTAAATTAAATTAATCCTAACTCGTGAATGAGCATTTCCTAGTCGCAGGCTCGTAATAGTAAAACTAACTTAAGTACTATCACGAGTTCGTATGATTTGCAAAAACAGACCTGCATGGGCCACCATAAAAACTTATCACGACCTGCACCCATTTTTTTTAAACGGATTCGAGACGTGTCCAAGCCAGCCTACGCCGCAGTATCGGCGGTAGAATGCTGTCACGGCCATGAAGATCAAAATCACAAATAATGCTTATTCACATAATTAATTTAATTTACAATGATCACAAGTTTTACATTTGCAAAAAATATAAACTTGTACAAATATTGGAATGACTACAACTTCGCTATCTAGCTAGTTTCTAGGCTTTTGTCTGCAAGTACCCCCGTATCTTCCATGCTAAGTGAATCCACGGCTACCTGAAAAATATTGGTTTCCAGTCAGGAATGGAATGAGTACAATTCACTGAATGCAGTTTCAATATATAAAAATGACTATACTACAGAGATTAGCCTTTAGATATATGATTCATAAAATAAAACAAAAGACAAACAAACTAAATAAAGGAAAACAGTAAATAAATACAAAGACAACACTCACCGACTGACGGAAGTACCTTTGACATGTGATCGGTCTCGGGACAATTACACGACACTGTCTACACTGTCTAAAGTTACATTGTCTACACTGTCTAAAGTTACACTGTCTACACTGTCTAAAGTTACACTGTCTATATTGAATAAAGCAATAATAAATCGCGGTCTACACGGTCTACTTGATATAAATGCAATAATAAATCACTGTTTACACTGTCTACTTTGCAATAATAAATTACTGTCTACACTGTCTACTTTGTAATAATAAATCACTGTCTACACTATCTACTTTGTAATAATAAATCACTGTCTATACTGTCTACACTGTCTAAGGTCAGATCACACATCGTTGGTACTTCACTATCCTGACACAGCAAGGAACAAAAATTACATAAAACTGAAATCACATATCTATCGACTAAACACTGATGTATAGTAAAGATCAATACTAAAAACAAACAATAAACTGTACTCGCCTGTGGTCCTTTGCTGGTGAAACCGACAATCCGAACTACTCGGTGTGCCACAATAGTCAGAACTTGTACAATAGTCCCCGAAAGCTGAAATAAACATTACCAATATTCTCAGAATATTCAAATTAGCTAGGATTACCTGTCCTTAAGTCCAATTCTGGACACAGGGGCAAAACGGTCATTTCGGGTCAAAACGGTGTCCGTCGTTGGACCCGCTTTGCACCGAAAAGTGTGCCAGAGCCAACGGTCCCTAAAGTCGTCAAACTATATGTCTACGGATCTAGTTTTTTGATACGAACCCAACCGTGTGTCCAAAGTTGGATTCCGGCGGGCTGTGCACAAAATCGTCCGTTGAGTTTGACCGTAGGGCCCGCAAAACGGCGATCCAATCAACTGTCTCAGAATTGGACCAAACTTGGCATACAGGACCAGAAAAACTATACGGTCCTGTTGGCGTAAGTTTTATCTCGATCTGACGAACGTGCACAAAGTAATTTGGAAATTTGCACAGAGGCCGATACGGTGAATTTCGACGGATACGCATCAAATTCGTCGCGCACACGCGACCAATTTGAATTCCGTCAAAGTCCATACGTCCACGAAGCCGTTACGCACCTTTCGATGCTTTCGGTTTGCGACCACGTCGCCCGGATTGGCGGGACGCACGTCGTACCGAAGGAATTTTCAATATTTTTAATATTTTAAAACAGGTTTTTCCTAATCTTTGGAATCCGATTTCTCGAAGTACGGTCGACAAAATCAAACTCCGTAAGTTGGGTTGCAGAGCCCTACAGGTTGTCTAAAACATTGTTCAGAAGGTTGACCAAAAGGGTCGCTGGATCGATCGGAATCGATCTACCAACATGGGTTCAGGGACTGTTTTAATACTCTGTTTTTGAACAAATTTCGACCAACTTTGTGTCAATCTTTCGCTTGATTTTAATTCGATTTACTCTAAATTTATTCTACAGGGTTGAAGAGGTATAGATTGGTTTCATACCAGAGGAAATGACACGATGAATAGGCGAGTATGCGCGGAGATTTCTCGTGCCGAAGTGGCGCATCCGCTGCCACTGCTGCTGTTCTGTTTGCTGTGTCCTGTGCGCGCTGTGCGCGTGTCCGGCCTGCTCCGGCGGTGTCCGGCGGTTAGGGCGGCGCACATCCGGCTGGTGTAGGTGCGTGAGGGGGTTTTGCATGGATTAGGGTTTATAGCTTCATCTCTCCCTCTTTCGGTCGTTCTTATAACATTTTTATATGTGTAACCGAGCGTTTGCTCTCGGTTGAAGGGGCGCTGGGCTCGGCCTGGCTTTGGCCTGGTCTGCTGCTAGGATGGTTTCTTTTATCGGGTGAAAAGGAATTTAGTATCTCACAAGATTTTGGAATCTCGTGAGATAATAAAAGGGGTCTATTATACTGCTGTTCCTTTTTGTTTTACTATCTCTATATTCACATATATACTTATATAATATTCTACATAAAATATTTAAATAAACTCCAATCTTATCTATTCCTAGGGTAGACCCTATCTGTATATATATACATATGACTATATATAATATTATTTAATCGCCAAAAATAATATAACGAATAATAATATTATATAATAATCCTCAATAAAATAATAATAAATTCAATAAAACAATAATGGTGTATATATACTATTTTGTGCAGTCTAATAATCCCAAATTGCACAAAGACCTATTTTATACAAAAGTCACTGAATATAAATTAATAATGATAATTATAATATTTAATTACGAATACTAGAAAATATTCATTAAATCATTAAAAACGAAATACAACACCCTCATACCAAATTCTATCAACACGAATATCGTTGGACGTGCCGCATGGCTACATGGGCTTGGGCCCAGTTCGGGTCCAGTCTGGACTAGTTCGGTACAACCGGGTTCCCTAAAGCTCAATAATATAAATAATAAATAAATAAATCTTCGATAAGGGTTAAGTCGCAACTTGGCCTGGTTTTTCCAGTTAGGACTTCACTATGGCTCGGCCTTCCTTACCAGGGCTAATACACTAACCAAAACACGCCATTGCACTATCCGTGCCACGATTTTTAGTCACCATGCACTCCAAAACTTCGCCCTGGCTAAAGTCATCTACCGTAATAATTAATTAATAATTATTTATAAAAATCTAAAAGTCACCATTTAATCCAAATAAATAAATAAAATATTATCAAAAATTTTGGAAAGAGGGGTTACACTACCGGAGACAAAACGGCCAGAGGAAGTGGGTAAGACTGACCACCCTAAATATTGTGTTTATTACAGATTTATAGGGCATCCAACTCGAGCATGCTACATGCTCAAAGGCAAAATCCAAGAAATAGTCAACTCTGGTGCAGTTACTCTCCAATAGGATGAGAAGACTGTAACGACCAATGTCGTCTCTGTGCAATTTGGTGACTTCCCACCACAACTTGTACAAGATGGTGTTGTTCCCATCCCGAGGGCTACTCTCGAGATCGTGAATCTTCTACCTCCCCAAAATGAGGGTCTTGTTCCAATGTCCACTTACAAAGGAGAAATCATGTGGATTCATCCAGATCTAGTGGCAGACTTTGAAGCGCCTTCCTCTTTCAATCAAAAGAAACGCTCCAAAACTAAATCCAAGAGCTGTAACATGGTATCCTTTGAACCGGTAGCAGAAGAAAAAATTCTAATTGGCACCATATCTGGGAAACCTTACCTCAGAGAGTATCCCGAAATTCAAAAGAATCCTGCCCCATCTTCTGATATTCCTCCTGCATCATCTTCCCCTGCTGAGAACATACCATCTACATATTCGCCAGTAGTGGAACCAATTCCTCCTAAACCTACATCAGCAGATAAAGAAAAACAACATGTTGTAGGTCCTAAAAATCAAGTTGCACCCATCAAAAAAGTCATGAAAATCAAATTGTGCATCCTTCAAGTGAACTGCGCAGGAGACAGATTGCGCAACAACTCGATTGTGCAGGCTGAATTGCACATTCATCCAAGTGCGCAAGCTGACGTGGCCTCGTCATCATTATCTGACAAAGAATCAGATCTTCTGACAGCTGACAGCCCGAAGAACGAAGAAACTATTCGTTTATCGTGCAGCACAGCACTCGAGGACAGCTGTACATGCAGCGCAATCTGTCAGACTATCTACAGCACAATTCAATCGAGCGCAATCTGGAGCCAGCGCAATTCATGTGGCGCACTCCATCAAGACAACTGATAATATACTGTAGGTCCTAAAAAATCAAGTTACATCAATTAACAAAGTCAACAATTCAAGATATTCATCATTTTGATGAGTTGCGCAGACAACAGATTGCGCAGACATCACTTTGCACAGGTTGGTTTGCGCATGTTCCCAACTGCGCAGGCTGACGTGGCAGAAGTCATCATTGACTGAATCAAATCAGATCTTCCTGACAGCTGACAACACGAATAACGAGGAGGCTGTTCGTTTTTGACGCCGCACAGTGCTCGAGGGCGGCTGACAGGTGGCAGCGCAATCCGTGGTTGCGCAAACCATTCATGCGCAATCCGTGGTTGCGCAAACCATTTCTGCGCGGTTCACTTTGCGCATTCTACCAATATAACTGACTAATTACATGTGGCATTCATGCCATCAAATGCTCATTACGTGGCAACTGTCTATGCACGATCATGCGCATTTCAATCAAATAATACCATGTGTCTCAGATAGTTGGCCTACGATCCAATAACTGCCTGCGCAATCCAGTGCTGCACAAACCAGTTGCTGTGCAAATCAGCTTGCGCAGTCCAAAATAACTGAAAGTTAGTTATTTTCAGAACTCTATAAATAGAGTTTCAAGTCTTCATTTCAAGGGGGATCAAGATCAGAGATCAGAATTCAGAGAGTTCAGGAGTTCTTGCCAAAGTGCTGCTGCATTCTTCCGAGACTTTTGTCTTCAACTTCAGAGGCTTTTGCCTTCAATTTCCAGAGTTGTTTTCAACTTCAAAGGCTTCGTCTTCAAAGTTCACATCGTCCAAGGGATAAAGCAATCGTCATCAAGATTGGATTCCTATAGTTGTAATTTTCCCAGAATTCTTGTAATCTTTATTACAGTTTGTATCAATAAAGTTTTATACTTTTGTTTTTGCAAACAAAATGGCGACTCTACTGGGGACAACTTTCTCCTCCGACGAGGAAGTAGCAACTCAATGTGACGTAGCGTCTATCGGGAAGACGCAGAAGACGCTGGTTGTTAAGGTCAACCAGACAGCCTACGAGGCGATGCTCAACTCCAAGCCCACTCCCCGTACTATAACCACTTCTGCTAAGAGCAAAGTGCGCTCAGTTTGGGTCTCCAAGTCTGCACAATCTGGCATTTTTGCCACCAAAGATGCTGTACCAACTGTTGCACAATCTGCTAGTCAGACTGCTGCACAAACTGCTATGTCAACTATTGTACAGTCTGTCTCAGCAACTGCTGCACAATCTGTTACAGTTAAGGCTGCGCAATCTGTTGCAACTGTTGCACAGGCTACTTCATATGCTGCCTTGTCAAAACAGAAGACTTCTATGACTCTGGCGCAATTGGCAGTGGCTTTTCCTGCATAAAATAGCACTCCAGTAACTAAAGTGCATCCCAAGCATTCTAAGACAAGAACTCCTGATGTATTTCCTACCAAAGTTTCTAATGCACAAATGACTAGTGTACCTTCCACCCATGCGCAAACTAAGTCTGCACAATCCAAGAAAAACAGCCTTTTGGCTAAATTCCCTTCTTCTCACAATAAAAGAAGAGATTCTACTCCTCTTCCCAAACACCTTATTGCCTCTGCGCAATCCACTGAGGGTAGTCCTTTGACTATTCCTCCTTCTCTTCAAAGCAAAGGAAAAGGTCCATTGGTCTTTTCTCAAACTTCCTTGTCTCATGACTTGGAAGATAACAGAGGGAAACGCTCTTTAGCTAACCCTTCATCTCAAAACAAAGGAAAAGGCCCTTTGGTCTTTTCTCAGTCTTCTTCAGTCTTTACTGAAGAAGATCCATCTCAATGTGTCTCGGCACCAATCAAGGATTCTTCTTTCTTTTATAACAAGAGTACTTGTACTAATCAAAGAGGTATTCTGCCTACTCCGATAGCAGAATTCCAGGACCTCCCGACTCTCCAAATTTGTCGTTCCAGACAAGAAAAACTGTTAGTGTCTCAAATAGAAACTCCTGGGGGTGAATTTGCTGACCTCAGAACTTATCTTAATCGATCCACTTCGGTAAAACGAAAACAGCCAATGCCGAAGGTCAAACATCATCAGAAACAAATCTCCAAGGTCAAAAATCCTGACACTTATGCCAATGAAGTGAGTACTTCCCTGTATACTCAAGGGACTAAACATTTGAAGAATCGGAATCATGTTCCAAATGTTATCAAAGAACAGATCCCTCGGAACTTTCCTCGTCCTGTTGTAGATCTTCGAGAACATCTAAGACAAAAACAGGATAATGTCTCAATATCTCCATCTCAACCATCTGATCATCACTGTAATCATAAAGTCATCATCCAATGCTATTGTCAAACGACAAAACGATCTGTCTTCGATCGTTTAACTTTTGCTAAATCTGAACCTATGTCAGAAGAAGACGAAGTTTTGTATGCTTCTGTTAACATGACTTCCCGAGACACTGGGGGTAAAAGATGCTCTAAGCATGGTAGACTCCGCAAGCCAAGCCAGCGGTATTTGGAATTACTTCAAGAATCTTCTGAAGGAGTATTTCAATATACCCGTTCTCGAAGCCGAGATACAGTCGGTCAAAGAAATCTTCCTCAAAACCCTTCAAGTCATCTTCCTGTTTCCCAGTCAGGAGATGATTCGTTTTCTGATTATGATACATATAGTGAAAGTTCTGAACAAACAGTATCTTCCACTGTGCCAAGAGAAGTGACGGCTTATGTTGTCACCGATGATCCAGATGATTCTTACCGTATTCACCCTTCTTTGAAGAAAGGTGAAAGTCTAGCATTTTTATATAAAAGACTGGAAACAAAGATTAACTATACAGATGATAGCAAAGTTAACGATACGGAACGTCTCCAGTTCCATCGTTATAGTCAACAATCAAAAGACATCCTCCGGAAGATGGGTTACGACTTCAAGAGCGGCCTTAACTATGGTAAAGGTAGACGAACTCCCATTCGTACAATAGTTCCAAACGGAAAATCACAGATGTATTATGACAGGACCAAGAAAGGTCTCGGATATACTTCTCCCCCACTGTTATCCCCAGCAGCTTCTGAATCAGATAGTGAAGAACGTTCTAATTATTCTGACTCCAGATCATGAGATTCTGATACCAGCATCGGTGAAGTCCATCGTATAATCGTATCTTCTAACATGGTCTCCGTTGAACTACCAGAAAACTGTGATGAAGATGTTGAAGAAAGTCCGGAAATAGATCCTTGGGCTCAACATATGGATAACCAATGGGTACTTCGTTTTGAACAACGTGAACCTCCTACTGAAGATCAACTAATTCAAATTGATGTAGGGGAAAAAGAGTCACCTCGACCAATCTTTATTAGCAAGAATCTTCCAGAAACAGATAAACAAGAGTTGATTCTTCTCATTAAAGAATATATTGACGTCTTTGCTTGGAGTTACGAAGACATGCCAGGTTTAGATCCCAAGATTGCTACTCACAAATTGAACATTCTTCCTAATGCTAAACCGGTCAAACAGCAACAAAGGCGATTTAAGCCTGAAATGATGGACGCAATTGATGATGAAGTCAAGAAGCTCATCGCTTGTGGTTTTATTCGAGAAGAGCAGCATCCTGATTGGGTAGCCAATGTCGTCCCAGTTCTGAAGAAAACTGGAAAAGTTCGAGTCTGTATCGACTTCCGAGATCTCAATGAAGCATGTCCGAAAGATGAATTTCCTCTTCCTATCACAGACGTCATGATTGACAATACTTGTGGGTTCGAAAGAATATCTTTTATGGATGGATTTTCCGGATATAATCAGATCAAAATGCATCCTGAAGATGAAAAGTATACATCTTTTCGTACTCCTCGAGGAGTCTATTGTTATACAGTGATGCCATTTGGTCTCAAGAACGCTGGTGCAACCTACCAACGGGCTATGAGTACTATTTTCAGAAAACATCTTCGTAAAACAGTCGAATGCTACGTTGATGATATTGCTGTTAAAAGTCGTCTAAAAGAAGATCACATCCAAGATTTGAGAACAATATTTAATCTCATACGTCAACATCAGCTCAAGATGAATCCTACCAAGTCATTCTTGGGTGTCTCTAGTGGCAAATTTCTCGGCTTCGTCATTACCTCTAAGGGTATACACGTGGATCCCGAGAAGATCAAAGCCATCCAAGAGATGCGTCCTCTACGCAACCTAAAAGAACTACGAGGATTCCAAGGCCGACTTGCGTACATCAGGCGATTCATTTTGAACTTGTCTGGACGCTGCAGACCATTCACTCAACTAATGAAGAAGGGTGTATCTTTTGTTTGGACTGAAGAGTGTCAACGAGCATTCGACGATATCAAACAATATCTTATGAACCCACCAGTTTTGGTGCCACCTATCTCTGGCATTCCATTCTTGATGTATGTCCGTGCTATGGACCATTCATTGGGTACTTTACTTGCCCAAAAGAACAAAGAAGGCCATGAACAAGCTATCTACTATCTTAGCCGAACTATGATTGGTACTGAACACCGTTATAGTCCGGTCGAGAAAGAATGCCTGGATCTCATATTTGCTGTGCAAAAGACGAGGCATTATATCATTGGTCAAACTATTCATGTTATATCTCGAGTTAACCCTCTCCGGGTACTCATGAAGAAACCTAGTACACTTAATTCTCGGTTGGCTACATAGGCAATCCTGCTAGCTCAATATGACATGGTGTATGTTCCACAAAAGTTTGTCAAAGGTCAAGCGCTGGCGGACTTCTTAGCAGCTCATCCTGTGCCTGAGACATCTAAACTCTATGACGAAATTCCTGACGAGACATTAGAAGTCAACATGATCTCCGAAGAGTTTCCAACCTGGCGTTTATTCTTTGATGGTGCATCAAGAATTGGACCAAATGGTGCTATAGTGGCAGGTGTTGGAATTGTTCTCGTTTCTCCAGACGGATTAACTATCCAAAGAGCCTACTCTTTAGATGAACCTTGCTCCAACAATGTGGCAGAGTACAATGCCTTACTTGTCGGCCTTCAGCTAGCTAAACAACTGAATGTTGAATATCTGGAAGTCTATGGTGATTCTAAACTGGTTGTGAACTAGGTTAGAGGAACCTATGAAGTCCGTCATCAAGACCTGGTGCCTTATCATGAAGCGGCAATCAATATAGCTACATCATTCAAAGCCTTCTTCATCGACTATGTTCGACGAGCTTGCAATACTGAAGCCGATGCTTTGGCCAATCTTGCAGCTGTCTTAGCCATCCCTATCAAAAGGCATCAGGTGGTGGTTATTTCTAACCGAGAACTGTTCTGTATTGAGAACAATCATAATATTGAATTTAGCAATCTTGCTGAAGTCGAAGTTATTGATGACGATTGGAGAACTCCTTTTATCGATTTCGTAGTACATGACATACTCCCTGAAGATCCTAAGGAGGCTACAAGCGTTCGACGTCGATCTCTACGATTTTATTACAATCAAACCACCAAAACACTCTATCGACGAACATATGATGGTCTTCTTCTACGTTGTTTAGCTGGTAATGAAGCCAAACAAGTATCGCGTGAAGCTCATGATGGCGTCTGTGGAGCACATCAACCTGGTCCTAAATTACAGGATCGCATTAGACGTATGGGTTATTATTGGCCCTCTATGGTATCAGATGCCATTGAATATGCAAGGAAATGTCGTGCTTGTCAAATCCATGCAGACTTCATTCATCAACCCTCGGAATTCTTACACCCGACTGCTGCTTCCTGGCCTTTTGAAGCTTGGGGTATGGACATCATAGGTCCTATTAATCCTCCTTCTTCTAGAGGACATCGGTTCATATTGGCGATAACCGATTACTTCTCCAAGTGGGCTGAAGCTATACCTCTGGCTGAAGTCAAGACTAGCAGTGTCATCAACTTCGTTAAACACCATGTCATCTATAGATTCGGTGTACCTCGCAGAATCATTCATGACAATGGACCTCAATTCATTAGTCAGAAGTTCACTAGATTCTGCGATGATCATCGGATTAACAATGTTGCTTCGACGGCCTACAATCCTGCTGCTAATGGTTTAGCTGAAGCCTTTAACAAAACCATTATTAAGCTCCTTAAGAAATTTATATCCACTAACAAACGGAATTGGAGCGAGAAACTTGGCGAATGTCTTTGGGCCTATCGAACTACAGTCCGTAATCCCACAGGCTTTACACCCTTCTCTTTGGTGTATGGCTGTGAAGCTGTCCTTCCTTTGGAGTTACAAATTCCTTCTTTAAGGATTGCTATTGCCAATGAACTCACCACAGAAAATAATGACCTTCTTCGACTTCAAGAGTTAGAAGCATTGGATGAAAAGCGGTTAATGGCTCAACAGCATATTGAGTTATACCAAGCCCGCATCTCAAAGACATTTAATCGTAAAGTGAAGGTCAGAGCCTTTCAGCAAGGAGAACTTGTTCTAACGGTCAGACGTCCTATGACTATGACTCATATGAGCAAAGAGAAATTCGATACGAAATGGGAAGGTCCCTATGTTGTGAGCAAAGTCTTCTCAAACGGAGCTTATCAACTTTCAGAACTTGATGGTCGAGTTGCTATGATGCCTATCAATGGCAAATTCTTAAAGAAGTATTATGTATAAATGTAAATACTTGTAAATTATCAGACAAAATCAAGTTCATGAATAAAATTCAAATTTTATTATATGATAGTACATATTAAAGGTCACTATCATCTTTTTCTACATTGGGACGAGGGCCACTGCCGTCCTTCTCAAAAATGCGGTCAGCAAAAGAGCCAAAAACCTCCTTGCTGGATCCCACAAGAAACTTGTAGGCGGCCATCCTCATGGCTTCGTCTTCTTTAGTCTTTCCTGGTTCGAACAGGAAGTCCAAAATGTCCCGTGGTGGCTGGGGTGCAGACAAACCTTCGCCTGCTTCTGCTTCCTTTGGCAGAACTGGATCGGCAGGGTGTTCTTTAATACCCTTCTGAACCTTCGAGACAGTTTCAACCTGCTTAGATGCTTCTCCGGAAGACATTTTTATGTTGAAGAGTAGAAGTGTTCGTTCCTGTCAAATTTCTGCTATATTTATAGACAGAAGTTCCTCAATTAATGAAGCATTACATTCATCCGACGGTTCATCCGTTCATTAATACCTGACGGTTCATCCGTTCATTTATCACATTCATCCGACGGTTCGTCCGTTCATTAAACTCCTGACGGTTCATCCGTTCATTTATCACATTCATCCGACGGTTCGTCCGTTCATTAAACTCCTGACGGTTCATCCGTTCATTTATTACACTCATCCGACGGTTCATCCGTTAATATCTGACGGTTCATCCGTTCATCTATTTTGACGGTTAACCCGTTCATATATTATCATTTGACGGTTAATTCGTTCATTTCAACATCATTTGGCGATTTACCTGTTCTTTCATCATTACTTGACGGTATTCCCGTTCATTCATTTTTATATACATTGACGAGTTATCATCGTTTATCTTCTACATCAGCAATTTGTCGTTTTCGATTAAATTGTCAATAAATATATCATATCTATCTATTATTTATATCTGAATAAGATATGCAATAAATAATAGAGCCACAACAAAATATTCTTTATATCAAAAAAAATGAGACATTACAAAAATGCAGCTACAGCAATAAAACCCAAATACAAAATCAAGAAGGAGGGACAATTAGATTGTCAATTTGCTGCTTCAATGTCTGCAGCTCTTCTTCGTGTGTTGACGCTACTATCTTTCTTGCCTCCTCCATCCCGCTGTCTTCATCAAAAATGGGCATATCTACTGCCCTGCGGGTGATCTCTTCACCATGAGTGGTCTCATACTCATTCCTTTCTTCAATCAATGCATTAAATTGTTCAATCACCAGTTGGTGATTAACAGTTTCTTCTTCAAACTCTTGTTGGAGGCGAGTAATTTCAGCCTTCAGCTCAGCAAGTCGCCGTCCCTTACTTTTAGCTACTAGGGTAATTGATTCTATTTTAGAATTATATTCAGCTGATTTTGCTGAATGAGCTTCTAATAGATTTTGAAGAGTTAACCTTTCCATATCAGCAGCTTGAGCCAGCCGCTCAAATTCAGCTTGTACTAAAGAGTCTACATCTTTCTTCTTGAGTTTTTTATACTTCTTGATGGAGACTTCTAATTCATCCAGTATATGTTCAAGGAGAGTGGCCTGAGCTTCGTCTCCTTGGTCTCTTATGGCTCTTATCAAGAAAGAAGTGGGCTTCCTAACCATAATGAAGTCAGCCCCTTCTTTTTCTATCATTTTACGGACGAGAGATCCCAGCGATTCAAAGAAGCATTTAGTAAATGACTGGATAACCTGCTGATTGATGGCTAAAGTTCCAGGAGTCGCTGCTACTCCTGATGAAGACGGGGTAACAGGTTGCTCGATTCTTTGAGGTTGGACAATAGGCTCTTTAAATAAGGGAGCCAAAGTAGAACTGGTTGCTCCTCCTGCTTGATCTTCTGCAAAAGTAAAATTATTATTTTACTAATTGATTGTTGATGAACAAAAAGATCAAATAAGAGCAATGTTACCTTGGTTTGGTTTAACAACGAGTTCATTCCTTACTGGAATGGAATACTGTTGAACAGAAGTAGCCTCCGCTGTAACAGCCTGACTGCTGCCCGCCTCAGAACCACAAGATAAATGATGACTACTGCTAATAACCACCGTTGGTATAGGCACCATAATCAGGTCCGTTGGAGGTATTGGCAAAGTCCCAAGATCTGCAAATGAAGATATTAGTTATCGGTTCATTGTAAAATAAGAAAAGATTGTTAAATCTCGTTTTATACCTTGAGGGTCGGTGGCGGGATTTTCTTTTAGCACACCTTCATCGGCTACTTCTTCAGGAGATATTTCTATTTCAACATTGATAGCCTTTTCTGCAGACGCCTCCACTTCAATATCCTTTTTAGGATTTGAAATATCATCGGCAGTATCAAGAGATCTGTGTTCTTCAGTTTGCTTTTCAGGATCTTGTAAATACTCATCAACATTTTCGGATGAAGATCCTTCCTCGTCTTGTTCTTCTTCTTCTTCTTCTTCTTCTACTGCTGCATTTCCACTGCTAGTGGCAGCCTGATCTTCCTGCAAGCTATAACTGCAATCCTTCAGAGCTGCAATCATTTCACGGTCTTCGTCCTCACGAAGAGTCCTGGGAGTAGGAGGAGGTTGAGTAACATCTGCGATAGGAGAATGAGGTCGTACAACACTTTGATCTTCCTCTAAAATATGTTCTCTAGGCTTTTCAATTCTTGGGGCAACATCTCCCCTCTGTTCATTCTCCTCGAAAGTTTTGCTCCCTGATTCAGAAGCGGGTGTGGGGGATGCCATTAAAAGTCCTGCAGCAGCATCTACTGAAGTCAGGAGTTGTATAGAAGAAGACTCTTCCAAGACTCTTCTGGTAACTACTCTTTTCTTTCTGTGTAGAGGCCTAACAGGACTCTCTACATTTTCTGGCTCTGTTCGCTTTTTTACGGAAGTTGGTGTACTGGCAATTTCTTGATGAGTCTCGGCCAATTGCCGGGATTGAGATCTGGTAGTCACCTTTTCAGAAGAAACATCAAGAATCAATTTCTTCTTCGCCACAGGAGCAGGAGGCTCCTCTCTTCTTCTCTTCTTCGCAGGAGATTTACCCACCTTCAGTGAAATACGAAGTGGTGCATTCACTTCTTGGGGGAATATAATATCCTTTGTAGTTTCCAGAGGTACATCTGCCGGTTCCTGCGCCTCCTCATTTATAGGGATTGATGGAGCAATTCTCCCTCTTCTCAATCTTGTTGCAGTGGCAAAACTATCTGTGAGATGAAAATTCTCGGCAAAAGTATTCGCTGATGTGTAAAACACGGAGTATGTAAAAAGCATTCGAGGACCCTGAGGAGTAGTCCTTGCTGGCATGGAGAAAGTGGCTTTTGTATCACGGGCATTGTAATAAGCCCAAGCCCTAGCTCCATCTATCAGATAACCCTTGCCTTGGAGGCAGGTAATTGCGTTCCCTACGTGGAACTGATCATACCCAAACTGTCGAGCAAAACGGCTTGGGAGGTATGGTTCTAAGTAGCACTCTTCTTCGAATCGGTAGACCAAATGAGATGGTCGAATTGTCTTCAACCATTCAAAAGCGACACGAGTTAGAGGCTGCAGTTTCGAATCCACCATATTCGTGGGCATCTGATCATACCCAGTAGGGAAAGGAGCGCAGCAGAAGTTCCAGCCTCTGTTCAGATTCAACATAAATCTATATTCAGATAAGGAAGTATATTTCATTTTCCATCAGAATACCTTCGAAGAAAACTGCCGTCAACTGGTCCCATGCCAGGATCCATTAGAGTTGGATAGTGAAGAAGCAACCATCCAAACAAATATGTATATGGCAGTTCTAAGCGAGGGAATTCTCTCTCTCCTTTCGCTTTCAACATCAAGTCAACATATAAACGAAGACTGGCGTTCAGCTTACAGGTCATTGCTGATAGTAAGTCCATTTTATAGCCAAAGACCAATTTAACAGCTGCAAACAAGACGCCACGGTGAAAACGATCCATTGCACTGGATCCGGGAACCACGAACCTTCGCAGCCAGTATGTCAAGAATCCCGCCAATTGTGCTTCTTCTGACATGGGCCTATAGCCCATTCTCAAGTAACTTTCCAAATTATCTCCTCTCTTCAAAGGAGGATATTCATGGTCATCCATCACTTCTTTATCAAAATGACCACTCTGTTCCATTAATTTTCTGACCTCTGTATGGCTCAAAGGTTTGAAGAAGGTTGGGTAACATTTATCGTTCTCCTTGGTTTTCTTCTCCTCTATATGATTAAGAAACAGATATGGTAGCCACTTTGAAGAATAACAAATATTGGCAGTAGCACTCTTGTAAAATAAAGAGCAGATCTTGTAATGGCACAATAGTTCTTTGAACACTGTCACCATCTCTGGATTCTCTTTTCTGAGCTTGTTCAACTCATCATTTGTTGGTACATACTCCTCATACGGAGCATCTGCCATGGGCAAGAACGAGATATACTTCATCTCGTGGAGTGCAAAACCCATCTCTCCCCCTGGGTTCATGAAAGTTCCGGTCCTGTAGTTGTATCTCTCAGCTAAGGCTAAGAACATATGAGGATTGGGAGCAAATCCATATACAGTGGCATGCACTGCTTCATACAGGTTGATTTGTTGGAGTCTGTCTTGGAATTTTCCCAGAACCCAATTTGCGATATAACTCCATCGCTTGTAGTCTGGATTCACCAATCCAGTCATTCTTATATCTTGCTCAGGATATTTTCCTTCAACCTTCGTAAACTCATTTGCGAATATTGGTGTCCTAACAGGCATTAGCATGGAGGATTTCTCTGGTGGAATGCAGCCAGGTCTTAAGCCTCTCAGTAGGACACTATATCTGTCGGAAGAACTATACAACATATCTTTATGATGTGGCCCCTTCTTTACGAAGATTTTTCCTGCCCGAGCATCCTGAAATAGAGTGATATTCCATTCCATCTTCCTAGGGTAGCTTGCATGAGCGTACCGTGATAAAGGAAGGCATCGAGTGATGTCGGGTATAAAAAAGGATCTATCTTGCTGGTGAACTACCCTATCTTCCATCCTTGGCCTGGACTGAGAGGCTCTCTCAAAAGCATCACCGAATAGGAATAAGGGTTTCTTGTGAATTACAGCATCAGCTGATTCTAAAGGCTGTCCATTCATCAAACACATCAAAGTTTCATTGTCCTGTGAAATCAATATAGCCTGACGGGAGGCCGGCAGATCATATTGAGGGTAATGGACATGAGACAGATCCTCTTTGTATTCAGACTCTGTGAGGGTTCCCACAAAATGTTCGTAATCTGGATCTTCATTGACTTCAACTGCATCAACAAATAGATGAAAATTAGTCCAAGACAAAGATTCTGTTTTTTTTAGAGTGCGCAACCTCAGTTTGCGCTGACATGACTTGCGCAACATCAGTTTGCGCAACATAAAAGGTGCACAAAGCAATGGTTTGCGCTGATATCTGCGCAACTTAATCATTTGTGCTGACTTCCTGTCAGCACAAATCAACAATTTGTGCAAGAATGCAGCCTTCATAAAAATGAAGAACTGATAGGTCATGCAACCGAAACCCTAAAAAGGGTGGCGCAATATGAACTTATCTCTAAAAAGAGATGAGTTTCAAGGGAGTCGAATCACCCTAAGAAGGGGTTTTCGATCAGTTCAACTACCTCTCAGAGCAGGATGTGCGGATTCGTGTCGGGAAGCTCGCCGTGCAACCCTGTCAGAAGACTCGGCCGGAAGCTTTTTCCTTCGCGGCGGCAGTAGCGGCAGCATTTGATCGTCGTGGAGCCATGACAAATCGTCGGAGAAGAAAGGAAGAAAGAGTTCAGAATTCTCTCTCAAGTGCACGAAGACAGCAAGTAAAGAATACTTTGAAGTATGAAGAGGACTACTTATAGTTTTCAAAAAACGAAACGGCCGCCTCGGATTGCGCCTAAACTTGTGGTCTATTCGCTTTGCGCAGACAGCTCATCATATTGCGCAAAACGATTCAATATTTGAAAATTCAAAGTATTTCGAAATTTTGATTATAATCAACTTTCGAAAACTTTGAAGGGGGTCTTGTAGGTCCTAAAAATCAAGTTACATCAATTAACAAAGTCAACAATTCAAGATATTCATTATTTTGATGAGTTGCGCAGACAACAGATTGCGCAGACATCACTTTGCGCAGGTTGGTTTGCGCATGTTCCCAACTGCGCAGGCTGACGTGGCAGAAGTCATCATTGACTGAATCAAATCAGATCTTCCTGACAGCTGACAACACGAATAACGAGGAGGCTGTTCGTTTTTGACGCCGCACAGTGCTCGAGGGCGGCTGACAGGTGGCAGCGCAATCCGTGGTTGCGCAAACCATTCATGCGCAATCCGTGGTTGCGTAAACCATTTCTGCGCGGTTCACTTTACGCATTCTACCAATATAACTGACTAATTACATGTGGCATTCATGCCATCAAATGCTCATTACGTGGCAACTGTCTATGCACGATCATGCACATTTCAATCAAATAATGCCATGTGTCTCAGATAGTTGGCCCACGATCCAATAACTGCCTGTGCAATCCAGTACTGCGCAAACCAGTTGCTGCGCAAATCAGCTTGCGCAGTCCAAAATAACTGAAAGTTAGTTATTTTCAGAACTCTATAAATAGAGTTTCAAGTCTTCATTTCAAGGGGGATCAAGATCAGAGATCAAAAATCAGAGAGTTCAGGAGTTCTTGCCAAAGTGCTGCTGCATTCTTCCGAAACTTTTATCTTCAACTTCAGAGGCTTTTGCCTTCAATTTCCAGAGTTGTTTTCAACTTCAAAGGCTTCGTCTTCAAAGTTCATATCGTCCAAGGGATAAAGCAATCGTCATCAAGATTGGATTCCTATAGTTGTAATTTTCCCAGAATTCTTGTAATCTTTATTACAGTTTGTATCAATAAAGTTTTATACTTTTATTTTTGCAAACATATACACGTGGCCTACATGCCATCAATTACTCACCATGTGGCAACCGTCTGTACACGACCAAGCGTATTTCAATCAAACAATACCACGCGTCACATACAGGTGGTCCACGATCGAGTAACTGCCTGCGTAGTTTATTGCTTGTGCAATCTAAAGTCTGCGCATCCATCCTGTGCAACTCAGAATAACTAAAAGTTAGTTATTTCCAGAACTCTATAAATAGAGTTTCAAGTCTTTATTAACACACACAGATCATATCAGACACACATTCAAGTCATCACCAGAGATCAGGAGTTCTTGTCAAAGTGCTGCTGCAATCTTCAGAGGCTACCGTCTTCAAAGTTCACATCGTCCAAGGGATCAAGCGATCGTCTTCAGATCGGATTCCTATAGTTGTACTTTCCCAGAATTCTTGTAATCTTCTTACAAAGTTTGTGAAATAAAGATCAACTTTTGTTTTTGCAAACAAAATGGCGACTCTGCTGGGGACGACTTTCTCCTCCGACGAGGAAGTGACAACTCAATGTGACGTTGCGTCTATCGAAAAGATGCAGAAGAGCTGGTTGTAAAGGTCAACCAGACGGCCTACGAGGCGATGATCAACTCCAGGACCACCCCTCGCACTGCAACAACTTCTGCCACAAGCAAAGTTTATCCAGTGTGGGTCCCCAAGGCTGCGGTAGTATACTGCCTCTGCTGTTCAGCCTGCTGCGCAGTCCACTGTCTCTGTTGCTGCCTCTGCTGCGCAGTCTATTGCTACTGCCCCTGCGCAGTATGCTGCTCCCCTTGCCAGTGCACAAACCACTTCCTATGCTGCTCTGTCAAAGTGCAAGACTCCTCTTCCCCTGGCGCAGTTAGCTGCAACTCTTCCTGCGCAATCTACCACTCCAGCAACCAGAGTGCAACTCAAGCACTCTGGCATCAAAACCTGCTGCACAAGCTGCTGTGAATGTGGTCAGAAGACCTTCTGTCAAAGCTTCTCATGCGCAACCTGCCAATGCGCCAACAACCACTCCAACCCCTGTGCAAACTGTGCCAGCACAGTCTAAGAGAGACAGCCCTTTGGCTAATCTCTCTTCTTCTCACAACAAGGAGAAAAACTCTACTCCTCTTCCCAAGCATCTTGTTGCTCCAGCAATCCACGGGGTAGTCTTTTGACTATTCCTCCTCCTCCCCAGAACAAAGGAAAATGCCCATTGGTCTTTTCTCAAACTTCCTCGTCCCACGACTTGGAAGACAACAGAGGGAAACGCTCTTTAGCTAACCCTTCTTTACAAACAAAGGAAAAGGTCCTTTGGTCTTTCTCAGTCTTCCTCAGTTTTTACTGTAGAAGATCAATCTGAACGTGCCTCGGCACCAGTCACTATAAGAACTCTCTCCAAAAAGGTTCTTCTTCCTTTCTTGCCAAAGGAAAGTGTACTGATCAAAGAGGTATTCTGCCTACTCCGGTAGCAGAATTCTAAGATCTCCCAACTCTCAAGATATCCCGTTCCAAACAGGGAAAATTACTGGTGTCTCAGACAGAAACCCCTGGGTGAGTTTGCTGATCTAAGAACCTATCTCAATAGACCAACTTCGGCGAAACGCAAACAGCCAATGCCGAAGACCAACCAGCATCAGAGCAAACTTCCAGGATCAAAAATCCTGACACCTATGCTAATGAAATGAGTACTTCCCTGTACACTCAAGGAACAAAACATTTGAAAAACCGAAACCATGTTCCGAATGTTATCAAAGAACATATCCCTCACACTTCTTCTTGTCCCATCATTGTTCCTGATCTCGAGAATACCTCAAACAAAAATGGGACAACATTTCAACTCCTCCAGTGCAACCACTTGGACACCATTGTAATCACAAGGTTATCATCAAGTGTTGTTGTCAGACAACAAAACGATCTGTCTTCGATCGTTTGAACTTTACAAACTCTGAACCTATGTCAGAAGATGAAGACGAAGTGTTGTACGCTTCTGTCAACATGACTTCTCGAGACATTGAGGGTAGGAAGTGCTCCAAGCATAGCAAGCCTCGCAAGCCCAGCCAGCGGTATTTGGATCTACTCCAAGAATCTTCTGAAGGAGTATTCCCATACCCGATCCCGAAGCCGAGATACAATCGGTCAAAGAATCTTCAAGATCCTTCCGGTCATCTTCGTCTTTCTCACTCAGGAGATGATTCTTTCTCCGACTATGATGCATACAGTGAAAGTTCGGAACAGACAGTGTCCTCCACTGTACCTAGAGAAGTGACAGCTTATGTCGTCACTGAAGACCCAGATGCTTCCAGTTCGGCTAGTCAAGAACAACGGATAGCTGCGCTAGAAGACAAACTGAAGACCATGGCCGAAATGGTTGCAAGTATATTCTATCATCGTGGCCCAACATACAGTACCACCGACTGTACCTGCTGTAAATCCTGAGATCATAGCATCATCGGTGCCTGTCAATGCAGGGCTGGGGGTGGCATCTCCTCAAGTACCTCCTGTGCAGATTCAACCTACACCCAGTCAGTCAGTTGCTGGGGGTAGTGCTTACCACGCTGTTCCTCCCCCTAACACTCTGATTCAGCCTACTCCTTCTACATCAGTAGAGGATGCCAATGAAGCTGGCAAGTTCCTGCGCACTCAATTCGAGGCCTTCAAAGAGAAGGACAACTTACAGAGGTTGAGGATCAAACAACCTTACCCAGTTGAATGGAAGGAAGTCCCATTTCCTCCAAAGTGCAAAATCCCAACAATCTCGCTGTTTGATGGCAGCACTTCTTCCAGTCAGTTCATTAACCACTTTGAGGTAATGACTGTCCAACTTTAGCCAAATGACGCTCTTCTTACCAGAGTATTCGTCGGCTGTTTAGCCGGCGTAGCATACGATTGGTACAGAAGCTTGCCCGATGGCTATATCACCTCATTCTCAGGTCTAAAACAGATCTTCTTGGAACGATTCTATGAGGGGATCAATGACATGACCATGTCAGCCCTTAATAAAATCAAACAAAGGCATAATGAAACCGCTGAGAGTTTTATTGAAAGGTTCCGCCGAGAAACTTTAAAAATGCCTCCTGGAACTCCGGCCGTTGTGACTATAGATACCTGCAAGGCAAATCTTTTGCCTATCATCAGCATGTGGACGGGGTCAACTCAGTTCCAAGATTGGCCATCCTTCATTGTCAACGCTAAAGCAGCTGAAGTTAGTGCTGACAAATTCAAGCAGCTAGGGGTACACATGTAACCCCGACCGGGATGAACACCAGACATCGGGTGGTGGTAATCGCCAGAACAACCGCAAGGGAAAAGAAACTTTGAATATCAACTTGAAGAACAAAGAATCTCTGGCGGTCAACGTAGCACCACCTACGTCCACTTCTACTCCTTCAGCACCTCCACCAAGGGAACCTCGTCCGAAAGTAGAGTACTCCTTTGACGAGAATGACACCGTGAACATCTTTGATTGCTTGATCAAAAGCAATAAGCTCCAACTTCTAGACCCGAAGAAACCTGATGAGGTCGGTAAGACTGATCATCCCAAGTATTGTGTCTATCACAGGTTCATTGGGCATCCCACTCGAGCATGTTATGTGCTCAAAGGCAAAATTCAAGAGCTAGTCAATGCTAGTGTTGTCACTCTGCAGCAAGACGAGAAGACGGTCACTGCAAACATGGTCTCAGTTCAGTTCGGTGACTTTCCTCCGCAGATGGTAAACATGGTGTCATCCCTATCCCCAAAGCTACTCTTGAGATCGAGAATGTCCTCTTCCACGAAGTGAAGGTCTCATCCCCTTGTCTATTGACAACGGCGAGATTATGTGGATTCATTCGGATCTTGCTTCGGAGTTCGAAGTTTCCTCTTCCTTCAAAAAGAAAGAACGTTCCAAGGGCAAGACAAAGATCTGTAATATGGTGTCTTTTGACCCCATAGTTGACGAGGAAATCTTGCTGAGCACCAGATCAGGGAAAGCCTATCTAAAGGGTTATCCCGAAGTTCAGGAGAATCCTGCTTCTTCTTTTGAGCCGCTCCAGTGCAACCTGCTTCCACTGAGGATAACCTTTCTGCCTCCTCATCGGTTGTAGAGTCTACTTCCCAAACCGACAGTCACTAACAAAGGCAAACAACAAGTCCGCTTTGACAAACCTTTGAAGAAGTCATCCGTCAGGACTTGAGAAGCCTTACAACTTTGATATCTTGGCTCAACTAGCCAATACACCGGCCCGGCTGTCCATCTTCGAGCTCTTACGCCTTTCTAAAGAGACTTGGGAAACTCTGAGTGAAGCTCTCATGCAAGCTGAAACCTGTCTAGCTCTCTGAAGAAGCCGAAAGCAGAGCCAGTCTCTTGTCTCCATTGTCATAGTGTGTTGGAGTTAATTCCAAACATAACTTTTACACAGGATAACATGCTGATGGAAGATAATAGGCATGACCGTCCTCTATACTATACAGGATATGTCGACTCGATGAAAGTCGATCATATTCTGATAGATCTTGGGTCTGCCCTCAGCATCATGTCGAAGATAATGTTAGATGCATTAAAGATCCCAGTGCATAGTCTTTCTAGTACAATTACCACCATTGGGTTCAATCAGGGAAGGAGTGAACCTTTGGGCAAGATTTGCCTAAAACTCCAAATAGGCAATCTTTGCACAAAGGTGACCTTCTACATCATTGACAACCATGGTTGTTCTTACAATGCTCTGTTGGGGAGACCATTCTTGTGAACACAACATTCTTCCTTCAACTCTCCATCAATGTTTTAAATATGTCGATGACAACGAAGAGGTTCAAAAGGAGGTTGTTGATCTCTATCCTTTTAAAGGTGTTGAAGCATACTGCAATGATGCTCGTATGTACAAGGATGAGTTCATAAAAGTAGTACTGTCTCTGGACACTGAAGAAGAACAAGAAGCAGTGCCTAATGACACTCTCATTATACCTGTCAAAGGGCGTGTTTCTCGTCCTCAATCCTCCAAACCATTGGCTATCCACTTGCCAATCCAGAAGCAGCCAACTGATGGTGGTCAGGATCAAAGGGAGCTCCTCTTCTGAGCCACTTGTTATCGACTTATGTCAACAAGGAAAAAAGGCAGCTCACCTCTTCTGAGCCACTTGTTATTGATTTATCTCATAACAAGGATAAAAGGGAGCTCACCTCCTCTGAGCCGCTTGTTATCGACCTCCGTAGTAATAGACTAATCCTCCTCCACGTTCTTCTTCTCCCCTCTTGTAATCAATCTGACCAAGCCTGCTAAGGCTAAAGGTCCTGCTGTAAATACAGATGTACAAATCAATGAAAAAGTATCTACTTTCCAGTATACTGATGTCATTTAATGCTAAGTGCTATTTGGATATGTTAGATAGCTTTCAATCATTTACAATGGGAGTTGTACAGTCTCTTCAAACAGAAGTCTCACTCGAACATCCAAATGACTCATATCGTGTTGTTCCTGCTCGAAAGAAAGGCGAGAGTCCAATACTTTTTAGTAAAGGACCGAACAACAATTCAGCTATACAGATGATAGCAAAAGTAACGACACAAGGCATCTTCAACTTTGTCGTTACAGTCAACAATCAAAAGACATCATCCGAAAGATGGGTTATGACTTCAAGAATGGCCTCAAACTACGGTAAAGGTAGAAGAATCTATCCGTACAACGTTCCGAAAGGAAAGCAGAGAGTATTATAGCAGGACTAAAAGAGGTCTCGGATATTCTTCTCCTCGTCTTATCTCAGCAGGCTCTGAATCTGATAGTAAAGAGCGTTCTAACTCTTCTGATTCCAGATCATGGGATTCTGACACCAGCATCGGTCAAGTTCATCGGCTGACTATATCTTCTAACATGGTCTCCGTCAAACTTAGAAGGCTATGACGAAGATATTGGAAAAAATCCCGAAACAGATCCTTGGGCTCAACGAATGGATACCCAATGGGAACTCCGATTCGAACAAAGGGAACCTCCTACGAAGATCAATTAGTTCAAATTGATGTAGGAGAAAGCGGGTCCCCTCGTCCAATATTCATCAGCAAGAACCTCCCAGAGGCAGATAAGCAAGAATTAATTCTTCTTATTCAAGAATACATTGATGTCTTTGCCTAGAGTTATGAAGACATGCCAGGACTAGATCCCAAAGTTGTTACTCACAAATTGAACATCATGCCTAATGCAAAACTGGTCAAACAGCAACAACGACATTTTAAGCCCGAAATGATGGACGCAATCGATGAAGTCAAGAAGCTTATAGCTTGTGGCTTTATTCGAAAAAAACAACATCCAGATTGTGTAGCCAATGTCGTCCCAGTTTAAAGAAAATCGGAAAAGTTTGAGTCTGTATCGACTTTCGGGATCTTAATGAAGCCTGTCCAAAGGATGAATTTCCTCTTCTATCACGGACGTCATGATTGACAACACCTGTGGGTTCGAGCGAATATCCTTCATGGACGGATTCTCCGATACAATCAGATTGGATGAATCCTGAAGATGAAAAACACACTTCTTTCGTACTCCTCGTGGAGTCTATTGCTATACCGTGATGCCATTTGGTCTCAAGAACGCTGGTACAACTTACCAACGAGCTATGAGTACCATTTTCGAGATCATCTGCGCAAGACTGTCGAATGCTACGTCGACGATATTGCTGTCAAAAGTCGTCTAAAGGAAGATCACATCCAAGACTTGAGAACTATCTTCAATCTATGCCAACATCAACTCAAAATGAATCCCACCAAGTCATTCTTGGGTGTCTCTAGTGGCAAATTTCTCGGCTTCGTCATTACCTCTAAGGGTATACACGTGGATCCCGAGAAGATCAAAGCCATTCAAGAGATGCGTCCTTACGCAATCTAAAAAAGCTACGAGGATTCCAAGATCGACTTGCGTATATCAGGAGGTTCATTTCAAATCTGTCTGGACGCTGCAGACCATTTACTCAGTTAATGAAGAAAGGTATCTTATTTTTGGACTGAAGAATGTCAACGAGCATTTGACGACATAAAATGATATCTCATGAACCCACCAGTCTTGTGCACCAATCTCTGGCATTCCGTTCTTAATGTATGTCCGTGCTATGGACCATTCATTGGGTGCTTTACTTGCCCAAAAGAACAAAGAAGGCCATGAACAAGCTATCTATTATCTCAGTCGTACTATGATTGGTGAACACCGTTATAGTCCGGTCGAAAAAGAATGCCTAGCTCTTATGTTTGATGTTCAAAAGACGAGGCATTACATCATTGGCCAAACTATTCATGTCATATCCCAAGTTAATCCTCTTCGGGTACTGATGAAGAAGCCTAGCACACTCAATTCCCGGCTGGCTACATGGGCCATTCTGCTAGCCCAATATGACATGGTATATGTTCCTCAAAAGTCTGTCAAAGGTCAAGCACTGGCGGATTTCTTAGCAGCTCATCCTGTTCCAGAGACATCTAAACTCTATGATGAAATTCCAGACGAGACAATAGAATCAAATACAATCTCCGAAGAATTTCTACTTGGCGTCTATTCTTTGACGGTGCATCTAGGATTGGACCCAATGGTACCATTGTCGCAGGAGTTGGAGTTGTTCTCGTTTCTCCAGACGGGTCAGCTATTCAAAGAGCCTATTCCTAGATGAACCTTGCTCCAACAACGTAGCAGAATACAATGCTCTACTCATTGGCCTTCAGTTAGCTAAACAACTAGACGTCGAGTATCTTGAAGTTTATGGTAACTCCAAGCTGGTTGTTAATCAGGTTAGAGGAACCTATGAAGTTCGCCATCAAGATCTAGTGCCTTACTATGAAGCGACAATCAACATGGCTACATTATTCAAAGCCTTCTTCATTGAATATGTACGCGAGCTTGCAATACTGAGGCAGATTTTGGCTAATCTTGCAGCATCTTAGCCATCCCTATCAAAAGACAGCAGGTGGTGGTTATCTCTAATCGAGAATTGTTCTGTATCGAAAACAATCGTAACATTGAGTTCGGTAATCTTACTGAAGCCAATGTTATCAGTGAAGATTGGAGAGCTCCCTTCATCTACTTCGTAGTTCATGACATACTTCTGAAGATCCCAAGGAAGCTACGAGTATTCGTCAGCGGTCTCTGCGATTCTACTACAATCAGACTACCAAAACTCTTTACCGGCGGACTTTGACGGTCTTCTCTTGCGCTGTCTTGATGGTGATGAAGCGAAGCAAGTATTGTGTGAAGCTCACGATGGTGTCTGTGGAGCACATCAATCCGGTCCTAAACTACAGGATCGCATCCGACGCATGGGTTACTATTGGCCCTCTATGGTATCTGATGCCATTGAATATGCAAGAAAGTGTCGAGCTTGTCAAATCCACGCAGATTTATTCATCAACCGTCGAAATTCTTATCCGACTGCTTCCTGGCCTTTTAAAGCTTGGGGCATGGACATTATAGGTCCCATCAATCCTCCTTCTTCTAGAGGACATCGGTTCATACTGGCAATAACTGATTACTTCTCTAAATGGGCCGAAGCTATACCATTGGCTGAAGTCAAGACCAGCAGCGTCATCAACTTTCGTCAAACACCATGTCATCTATAGATTTGGTGTACCTCGAATTATCCATGACAATGGACCTCAGTTCATCAGCCAAAAGTTCACAAGGTTCTGTGACGGTCATCGGATTGACAATGTCGCTTCGACAGCCTACAATCCTGCTGCTAATGGCTTAGCTGAAGCCTTCAACAAGACTATCATCAAGCTCCTTAAGAAGTTTGTGTCTACTAACAAACGAAACTGGAGTGAAAAGCTTGGAGAATGTCTATGGGCCTACCGTACTACGATCGCAACCTACAGGTTGTACACCCTTCTCTTTGGTGTATGGCTGTGAAGCAGTTCTACCCTTGGAACTTCAAATTCCGTCTTTAAGGATTGCTATCGCCAACGAGCTCACTATAGAGAACAATGATCTTCTCCGACTCCAAGAATTAGAAGCGCTCGATGAGAAGCGGTTAATGGCTCAACAACATATTGAGTTAAACCAAACCCGCATCTCCAAGACTTTCAACCGCAAAGTTAAGGTCATAGCCTTTCAGAAAGGAGAGCTTGTTTTAACAGTCAGGCATCCATGACTATGACTCATATGAGCAAGGGCAAGTTCGATACAAAGTGGAAGGTCCATATATCGTGAGCAAAGTTTTCTCAAATGGAGCCTATCAACTCACAGAGCTAGACGGTCGAGTTGCAATGATGCCTATCAATGGCAAGTTCCTCAAAAAGTATTATGTATAAATATAAAGACATTGCTTGTAATCATCAGACAAGTTCATAAATAAAATTCAATTTTATTTCATCATGAATGATAGTACATAATATCAAGGAAGGTCATTATCATCATCCTTCTCAAAATTGGGACGCGGGCTACTGCCATCCTTATCGAAGACATAGTCGGTAAAAGAGCCGAGAACATTCTTGTCCGAACCCACCAGGAACTTGCAAGCAGCCATCCTCATGGCTTCTTCTTCTTCAGTCTTCCCTGGTTTAAGAAGGAAATCCAAGATGTCCTTGGCGGCTTGGGTGCAGACGAACCTTCGCCCGCTGCTATCTGCTTTGGCTGGTTGGGATTGACTGGACGTTCCTCAGTACCCGTTTCAACCTTCGGGACGATCTCAGCCTTCTTGGATGCATCTCCAGACGACATCTTTATGTTGAAAAGTGAAAGTGATCATCCTATCTGATTTTTTGTTCTATTTATAGACAGAGATTCGTACGACAACGAAGCGACACATTCATTTGACGGTTCGCCCGTTCATTACATTCATCCGATGGTTCGCCCATTCATTACATTCATCCGACGGTTCACCCGTTCATTACATTCATCCGACGGTTCACCCGTTATTACATTCATCCGACGGTTTGCCCTTCATTAAATTCATCTGACGGTTCGCCCGTTCATTAAATTCATCTGACAGTTCGTCCGTTCATTACATTCATTCGACGGTTCACCCGTTCATTACATTCATCCGACGGTCCACCCGTTCATCTGACGGTTCACCCGTTCATTCAATTCATTTGACGGTCCATCCGTTCATCCTAACGATTCATTTCGTTCATTCATTTTGTTCACACATTTTGACGATTCATTTTCGTTCATTCATCCATTCCTTCACATCAGCAACTTATCATCTTTGATTAAGTTGTCTACTGAAATAATGATATTCAACAAATTATATTCTGCCATGTCCACATTACCTCTGAGCAGATATAATGAATAATTATTTTCCAAAATCAAGAAATATATCATGTCTTGCACCTCTGAATATATTTTCTATCGCTATTATTTATATCTGAATAAGATATGCAATAAATAATAGAGCCACCAAGAGAATGTCTTTTTATTGATCAAAATTGAAAGACATTACAAAATTACATACAAACAAATTAAAGATACAAAAAGTCTTTCTCATTCTGTCGGCGGAGTCATCAAGTTAGTCATCTGCCGCTTTAAAGATTACAGTCGCTCCTCACGAGATTCCATCACTCGCTTCCTAGCTTCCTCCATTCCAGACTTATCGTCAAAAGATGGCATGGTTACTAATTTGCGAGAGATTTCAGCCTGATGAGTTGCGACATACTTATCTCTTTCTTGAGTCAGAGCGTTCAGTTGTTGAACTGCAGCCTGATGTTCTGTGGCTTCATTCTCAGAGCAAGCTGGACAAGTTTCAGCTCTTCTTGAAGACGGGCATATTTTGTTTGCAGCTCAGCAACTTTTCTCTCATTCTCTTTAGCAACAGATGCTATTGTTTACTTGGGAATTATACTCAGCAGACTTAGTAGAGAAAGTGTCCAAAAGAACTTGGAGATCAACCTTCGCAACTGCAACTTCTTGTAACATCTTCTCAAATTCAGCCTGTACCAAGAGCTCCATCTCCCCTCTATTAAGCTCTTTGTAAATCTTAACCGATGCCTCCAGCTCATCTAGTACATGTTCAAGAAAAATAGCTTGAGCTTCGTCGCCTTGCCTGCGGATGGCATTGATCAAATAGGAGGTTGGGCCTCTAACTGTTGAGAAACCAGCATCTTCTTTCTCTATCACCCTATCTATTAGGGGTCCCAACGAATTAAAGAAAAGGTTGGAAAGGAGCTAATGATAAATCGGTTAGTAGCCAGAGCTCCAGGAGTAGCAGCTACTCCCATAGACGTCGAAGCACAGCAGGTGTCTGTGAAGATAGACGTTCAACTTCCTCCTTTTGAGTAGAGGGCTCTTTAGACAGAGGAGCCATCGTAGAGCTAGCTGCCCCTCCCAGATGTTCTTCTGCAAAATCAAATAAACTTTATCATTGATTGTTGTTGTCATTAGCAACTAATTGAAAAAGATCAAAAGTAAAAATGCAATCTTACCATGACTTGGTTCATCAACAAGTTTGTTATCTGTTGGCACAGGTTCTAATCTAACAGAAGTAGCCTCAGACATTACTGCCTGGCTACTTCCTGCCTCAGAGCCACCCGAAAAATGTCGGCTACCACTAGCTATAGCCGTTATTGGCACTATGTCTGTGCATACGGGAGGAACTGGGGAAGATTCAAGTTCTGCATGGATAAAAATGTAGATGTCAGCTATTTGAATCTATGAAAAGAAGGTTGATAAAATCATTTAATACCTTTGGGATCAGCAGGAGTAGTTTCAGCAGGTGCTACTTCTTCACCCGCATTCTTTTCTTGAGACACATGCACCTCAACATCCTCTTCAGGATTTAGCATGTCATCTACAGCTTCCGAGGATATATGGACATTAGCGTCCTCTTCTGGATTTAAAGTATCATCAACAGCTTATGTTGATGTATCTTCACTGTCCTCTGGCGCTTCTTCGCTGTCAGTTGCGGTGGCCTGATCGACATCATCCTACAAGCCGAAGTCGCAATATTTAGAGCTTCAATCATTAAACGATCTTCTTCTTCACGGAGTGTCCCTGGTGTAGTAGGAAGCTGGGTAGTTTCACCGCAAGAGAAGGAGATCGCAAAACTTTATCATCCCTCTGCTCAGCTTTATCCCTCTGCTCAACCTCGTCCTTCTGCTCTGGAGTAGGATCTCCTGCCTAGGCTCAGGGGCAGGTGTAGGGGATGACATGGTGATTCCAGCAACAGCACTGGCCACCACCGAGGACAAGATTTGTCTCGGAGGAGTGACCACCCTCTTTTTTCTTCTGGAGGCCAGTTTCTTTCTATGTAGAGGTCTCTCTGGACTCTCTACATCTACTACATCGACCTGCCTTGGAAGAGAGGTCGGCGTAGTCGCTTCTTCTCTTTGGGTCGACTCGGCCAGTTGCCGAGATTGTGACATGGTGGTGACCTTCTCTGATGGATCTAGGATAAGCTTCTTCTTTGCAACCGGAGAAGAAGGTCCATCAATCCTTCTTTTTTCTCCTTGGTTGGAGATTTGACAACTTTCAAGAAAATTCGCAGTGGTTCGTTGACCTCCTCAGGGAAGTTAGCTTCCCTTGAGGCTTCCAACGGGTCATCCACTGGCTCATGCTCCTCGTCATTACCTGGAGCTAATATAACAGTTGCTCCCTTCTTCAATCGCGTCGCTGTCGCAAAGCTATCTACAAGGCTGAAGTTCTCGCGAATGTATTCGCTGCTGTATAAAAAAGCGAATATGTGTATAACATCGGGGCCGTGATCACTCTTGGTCGGCATCGAGAACACTGTTCTTGTGTCTCGAGCGTTATAATAATCCCAGGCCCTGGCGCCATCAATCAGATAACCTTTTCCTTGCAGGCAAGTTATAGCGTTACCCACGTGGAACTGGTCATAGCCGAATTGACGGGCAAAGCAGCTGGGAAGATATTGTTCTAAGTAACATTCAACTTTAAATCTATAAACCAAGTGCGACGGCCTAATCGTCCTCAGCCAATCAAATGGCGAGACCCAAAGGCTGTCTCCCAAGATCGACCAGATTTGTTGACATATGTTCATAGCCAGTTGGAGGGGCAACACAGTAGAAATTCCACCCCTTCCCAAGATTCAAAGCACGTCTACAATCTTTAGACTGGTGTATATCCATTTACTCCGGGAGAATCTCCGTAAATAGCTACCGCCGACTGCTCCCATATCAGGGTTCATCAATGACGGATGGTGCAGAAGCAACCATCCGAACAAATAAGTGTAGGGCAGCTCCAGCCGAGGGAAGTTCCCCTTCTCGCCTTTCCATTTGAGCATAGATTCAACATAAAGATGAAGACCAGCGTTTACTCTACAGGTCGTCGCCGACAGAAGATCCATCCGGTATCCAAAGACTAACCGGACAACAGTAAAGAGCACGCGATGGAAGCGATCTACGGCGCTCGCTCCAGGGACGACGAATCGTCGGAGCCAATATATGAGGAAACCCGCCAGCTGGGCTTCTTTGTCATAGGCCTATAGCCCATTCTCATGAAACTTTCAATAAAATCTACTGTCTTGAAAGGAGGATATTGAAGTTCATCGTCAACTTGATGTCCATTTCCTTGTTTTCCTCCATCAATCCTATCACCTCACTATGGCTGAGTGGTTTGAAGAAGGTAGGGTTGCACGTTCGTGGTCCTTAGTCTTCTTCTCGATGATGTGGTTGAGGAAAAGATAGGCAACCACTTTGACGAGTAGCAAGTGCCCGAGGACCCATTCTTATAATACATGGAGCAAATCTTATAGTGGCACAGTAGTTCTTCAAAAACGGCCACCATCTCGGCATTCTCTCGTCGAAGTCGGTCCAACTCATCATTAGTTGGAACATATTCTTCATAGGGGAAGTCTCCCATTGGTAAGCTCGAGATATATTCATCTCATGAAGAGCTAGTCCAATTTCTCCACAGGGTGTCATGAAAGTCCCTGTCCTAAAATTGTACCTCTCCGCCAAAACGAGAAACAGATGAGGGTTGGGGTGGAATCCATATACGGTAGAGTATACCGCCTGATACAGCTCAATCTCTTTGAGCTTCTCTTCGAACTGAACCAATATCCAATTGGTTATGCAATTCCATCTTTTTTATCTGGGTTCACCAGACATGTAACCGGATGTCCTGATCCGGATATCTTCCCTCAACCTTTGCAAATTCATTTGCAAAGATCGGTATTCTAACTGACAGCAGTAAGGAGGAGTTCTCCGGGGATGCAGCCAGGCTTCAATCCTTTGAGCAAGGAGCTGTGACGCTCAGAGGAGCTATAGAACATATCCTTGCTATTCGGTCCTTTCTTCACACAAATATTTCCTGTTCTGGTTTGCTGGAGAGGGGTAATATCCCAGTCCATCCTCCTGGGATAGCTCGCATGAGCATAGCGGGATAGAGGGAGGCATCTGGCAATGTCTGGTAACAGTATTCTTTTCTCACCTCTCTGGAAGAGTCTTTGTTCAACTCGAGGACGTGGTTGAGAACTCTTATCAAGAGCCTCACCAAATAGAAACAGGGGTTTCTTATGAGTGATGGCATCGGCAGTCTGCAGAGGCTGCCCGTTCATCAGACTCAATAAGGTTTCATTGTCCTGTGCTACTAAGATGGCTTGACGGAAAGATGGCAGAGCATATTGAGGAAATATCACATAAGAAAATCTTAAACTCTGGTTCAGCAAGGGTCCCTGCAAAGATTTCATAATCTGGGTCTTCTCTGATGTTAACTGCATCAAACAGAAAGATAAGTCAGTACATGCAAAATCAAAGATTCTGTCCAAAAAATCAGCAAATTGCACAAGCATCAGATTGTGCTGACTGTAAAACATCAGATTACACAACAGCAGCTTCTATGCACAAACTGTCCAGTTGTGCCAACTCATCCACTTGCGCAAGCCTTCAGATTGCGCTGAATAACTTGCACAAAGCATCAGTTTACGCTGGACAGCCTTGCGCAAATCAGCAGATTGTGCTGGACATTTGCCAGCGCTTTCCACCGATTGCGCAAGAAAATAGTTTTCATAAAAATGAAAACTATTGGGTTTGTGCAACCGAAATAAACAGGGCGGCGCAATATAACCAAATATCTAAAAAGAGATAGGTTTGAAGATTCAATCATGTCGAAGAACCCTAAAAAGTGTTTTGTTCGAGCGGCTACCTTGCAGTGCGGGATGACCAACTTCGTGTCGTAAAATGCGCACGCAGCCCGAGTCGAAGACTCGGGGGGGCTTTGCCCTTGTCGGCGGCAGAATGCTTCGGAGCCATTGAAGTCGACGGAGAAGAAGGAAAAGAGTCGGAGTGGGCTCGGGAATTTTCTCTCTTGAACAAAGTAGAAACAAGTAAAGAATGACAGAAGGAAGAAGGAGAACTATTTATAGTTTTTCGAGAGTAACGGTCGCCTCGGATTGCGCCGAAGAAATTGAGCTGATTCCTCCAATTGCGTAGACAGGACATTACTTGCGCAACTTGATTTTAAAATCAAAATTCAAAGTATTTCGAAGCTTTGAATATTTTCAAACTTCGAAAACTTTGAAGGGGGTCTTGTAGGTCCTAAAAATCAAGTTGCACCCATCAAAGAAGTCATGAAAATCAAATTGTGCATCCTTCAAGTGAACTATGCAGGAGACAGATTGCAACAACTCGATTGCACAGCTGAACTGCATTCATCTAAGTACGCAAACTGACGTGGCCTCGTCATCATTATCTGACAGAGAATCAGATCTTCTGACAGCTGACAGTCCGAAGAACGAAGAAACTGTTCGTTTATCGTGCAACACAGCGTTCGAGGACAGCTGTACATGCAGCACAATCTGCCAGATTCTACAGTAATTCAATCGAGCGCAATCTGAAGCCACACAATTCATGTGGCGCACTCCATCAAGACAACTGACAATGTACACGTGGTCTACATGCCATCAATTACTCACCATGTGGCAACCGTCTGTACACGACCAAGCGCATTTCAATCAAACAATGCCACGTCACATACAGGTGGTCCACGATCGAGTAACTGCCTGCGTAGTTTATTGCTTGCGCAATCCAAAGTCTGCGCAATCCATCCTATGCAACTCAGAATAACTAAAAGTTAGTTATTTCCAGAACTCTATAAATAGAGTTTCAAGTCTTCATTAACACACAAGTCATATCAGACACACATTCAAGTCATCACCAGAGATCAGGAGTTCTTGCCAAAGTGCTGCTGCAATCTTCAGAGGCTACCGTCTTCAAAGTTCACATCGTCCAAGGGATAAAGCGATCGTCTTCAGATCGGATTCCTATAGTTTTACTTTCCCAGAATTCTTGTAATCTTCTTACAAAGTTTGTGAAATAAAGATCAACTTTTTTTGCAAACACATGTCCGCTTTGACAAAGCATTAAAAAAGTCCTCATCCAGTATGACATCTCCATGATTATGTTGCTTCATCAGATATTGTATGTCGCTCTGACTGAAGGGTTCAAAGAAACGAGGAGCACAAGCTTGATTTTCAAGTGGCTTGTCCTCCCGTGCATGACCCAAGAAGAGATATGGCATCCACTGGTGGTATAGCAAGTACCTACAGTGGTACTTTTGTAGAAGAGCGAGCAGATTTTGTAGTGACATAATAACTCTTGGAAGATGGTGATCATCTGAGGATTCTCTTCCGCCATAGCATCCAATTCGTCATTTGTGGGCACATACTCTTCGTATGGATTATTGTCCATTAGTAGATGAGAGAGATATTCCATCTCATGGAGAGCAAATCCTATTTCTCTATGGGAGGTCATGAAAGTCCCAGTGCTTTTATTATACCTCTCTACTAAAGCTAGGAACATATGAGCGTTTGGGTGAATGCCGTATACTGTAGTCCAGATGGCATTGTAGAGACCCAGATCGAGGAGCCTGTCCTTGAATTGATCCAAAATCTAAATAGATAAGTTGCTCCAACGCTTCATATCTGGGTTAACTAGACCTGTCATACGCATACCGCGGTCTGGATATCTTCCTTCGGCTCTTGCAAATGTATTTGCAAAAATGGGTATTCTGACTGGAAGGAGCAGAGAAGAATCCTCAGGAGGAATGCAACTTGGCTTCAAACCTCTCAAGTGGGTACTGTACTTTTCGGAAGTACTGTAAAAAAGGTTCCTGTGCTTCGGACCCAGTCTGTAACAGATTTTGCTGACTCTTGCCTATTGAATTAGAGTCAGATCCCATGACATTCTTCTGGGATAGCTTACAAATTCATACTGGGATAATGCCATAGACCTCGATATTTCTGTGAGGTATATGACTTTATCTTCATCTTTGAATATTTACCCCTCTTTTTGGTCTTGGGCTGGGAAGCCTTCTTGATGGCATCCCTGAACAGAAAGGCAGGTTTCTTGTGGACCACAGTATCCAGACTTTCTAGAGGTTCACCATTCATTAAGCTCAGCAAAGTTTGGTTCTCTTGGGCTATAAGGAGGGTCTTTCGTGCTTCAGGACCATCGTACTGAGGGAATGTGACATGAGACAAATTCTTCTTGTATTCTGGGACATTAAATGCTGAAGCAAATCTTTCAGTATTAGGGTCTTCCCTGAGATCAACTGCAAAAGAAAATATATGAACAAAAGTTAGAAACAACAAGAGTGTGCAACTTTATAAAGAGCAAAATAGTTAAGTTGTGCAAACATTCTGAGTTGCACGATATTCTAGGTTGTGCAACATCCTGGGTTACGTAACACCCTAGGTTGCACAACATCCTGAGTTGTGCCACATCCTGGGTTGCGCAACAATTAAGTTGCACAACATTCTGAGTTGCGCGACAACCTGGTTGCACAACATACTGTGTTGCGTGAAACTTAAGTTGCATAATATCTCAGGTTGCGCTATATACGTGTTGCGCCATAAATTATTTGCATAATATTTTTGATTGACACAACTGAGTTGCACAACAACATGCACACGGTTCGTAAGGACGAACAGTGCTCAAATAAAGCAACCACACCCTAAGAAGTGGTGGCACAGAGTTTGTGATGCGCCAAACACTCTAAAAAGAGGGGCGCAAGTCAATTCCATCCTCCATAAGTTCAATTTGTTCGTCCTTGATTACCTTCCAGAGTTGGGTTTGCTGTTTCTCGTCGAGAGGAGGGCGGCGCATACTGTGATGCACGGGTCGGTGGAGCATGAGTCGAAGGGGCGACGACGCCCTTCCCTTTGTCGGCGACGGTCTTTTTGGGGGCCATGTCGTCGAGGAAATAGTCGGAGAAGAGGGTTGCAAGAGTTTAAAGTATTCTCTTAGAAGATTAAAAGTAAATGTAAAGAGTGACAATTAGTTAAGCAAGGGTTATAGCCTAAAGAACAGAATCCTAATAGTCGCCCTAAGTTGCGCATAATAAATCATAACAGCTTGCAACAGACTGCGCGAGATAGGCGCAACTTGACTCGATAATTGTCATAATTCAAACTATTTCAAAGTTTTGTGACATTTAAAAATTCGAAAACTTTGAAGGGGGTCTTATAGAGCCTAAAAATCAAGTTGTGCCATATTTTTATTGCTCAATAATCAAGTTGCGCCCCAAAAATCAAGCTGCGCCACTGTTATGAAGCTCAGAGATCAAGCTGCACCACTGTTCAGGCTGCACCAAATATTAGACTGTGCCCCATCACATTGTGCTAAAATCTACGTGGCACCTGACAAATATTGCTATCATTAACTGACAACGCTGACAATTGACAGCACAGTGACTGAAGAAAATCTTTTCGAATCTCGCAAAGCGTGGCGCTCGAGACGATTTGTTATGATTTGTGACAGCTGTCCTACGCACTCTGTGAGTTGTGCCTAGGCACAATCTGAACAAATTCTCCTCATACATTTAAATGCTGCCACGTACCTATGCACTAAGTTGCGCTTAGGCACAACCTAATCAAAAGTGCAGTTTGACTCGTTGACTGAAGCTCGCACAACCTGATAAAGTTGAAGCAACTTACGTTCTAAAACAGGATGATATGGCGCACATGCCACTAATCTCTCAAAATGTGTCCACTACTCTGTACACGACCATACGCATTTCAATCATATGATACCACGCGTCTAAATACAGTTAGTGCCCGTTCGAGTAACTGAATGGAAGTTGCACAACTGAAGTTGGTGTAACCCCAAAGTGGCAAGTTTAACCTCGTGCACATCAGAATAACTGCTAAAACATTTTTCCAGAACTATAAATGGAGTTTCCAATCATTATCAAGGCATAACAGAGATCATCAGAGATCAAGTCTTCTTGCAAAAGTGCTGCTGCATTCTCCAGAGGCTCTAGTCTTCAAGTTCACATCGTCCAAGGGATAAAGCGATCGTCTTCTGATCGGATTCCTAAAGTTGTACTTCTCCAGAATTGTACTTTGTACGATTCTTTTTAAGTTTGTTATAAACTTTTGTTTTTGCAAACACACCTCACTATGGGTTAGCTGTACCTTTTATTGTGGATAACCATCTATGATGTGTCGTATTAACCCAAGCCATTCACATGTCGAAAGGTATTTCAAACATACTATCTGTTTATTGTACATGTTCATTACTAGTTGTCTTGTTCATCCATGTTCTTGCTGTGGTTCTTGTTCATGTTATTGTTTCCCGTTCGTCTATATATTTCTTTATTTTTTTACTACATCTCTACTGTCTATCTATTTTGTATTCAGTTACATAAATGCAATTGGGTTGTACTTGCTCCTTTTCTGACTGGATCATTGCAGGTGACTTGGCATGCTTCCTACTTTTACGCTATGGACTATATGGGGAAAAATAGAGACCTGGAGGCCGACCTTAGACTCTAGATTAGATAGTTTTTTTTTTTTAGCAAGTTTGTTCCCGAATGTCATTTGATGAATTAATGGAATTGTAATTTGAATTATTATTGTGTGAGCAATTAGATATAATTTTATTGTATTTGAGTTGACCTTAAGATATAGACAACGTACTACCGTCGATGCTGCAACGTAGGCTGGACTGGATACGTACTCGTATCCCAAAAAGGGGGGTATGAGTCGTGATAAGTTTTTTGGTGGCCCATACAGGTCTATTTTCGTAAATGTGTGTGAACTCACGGTAATACCTATATTAGTCATACTACTACGGTCTGCGACTAGGAAGTACTCATTCACAATTAGGATTGTTTTGACTTTAGGAGAACGACTATGACTAGGAGTTCCTTATTCAATTTGACTGTTGGGTAGTAAGGTTGCTAATATAGGCCGTGTGATTTACCAAGAATTTATTGAATTCTAGACCCTATTAGATATTTAAGGAATTTTTATAGAAAAATATCACTATTGTATTTAATACGATGGTATGATTAAAGGTGGATAGACTATTCGTTTGGTAAACTATGACTTCCTATGATTTGATTCCTAATCTTGATCATTTATTTTGCCCTCTTTAATTAGATCATATCGTAAGTCCAAATTGCTTATTTATTTCTTATTTTGCTATAAGGAATTATTTTACAATTTCTGATTCTATTATCCATATATAAATCTCGAGTTAGTTTTTGATTCAAAGTTTTCCCTCAATCATTTAAATATCCATAAAATAGAGATTAGAATGTTTATACTTCTAATCGATCATTTTATTAAGACTTATAGGACATATACTTACACTTGTTCTATCTTGATCATCTTAGAACTTGTTTGAATTTCTAGAAGCTCCTTGAAATTTTACGTATAAGTTGGAATAATTTTTGATGACTAAAATGGCAAGGAGATGCGCACGTCGCTATTTATTTGAATTATAGAGACTGCGGGTTCACTGCAGCTAGCAGCGCATTGGCAAGGCATAACCCCTAAGTTGAAGAAGTAATTTTAGGTAAGCGTAGGTTATCGAATATTATTAAAACTATGCCCAGTTGTCCTATTGATCTTTGAATTATTACGTCAATATTGGATAAAGTTAATAGAATGTTCGATACCATGTCATATTGAGTCAGACACTAAGGGCTTCTTGTAGCTAGATGTACACTACGAGGCATAAATTTTCGGTAAAATGACTTCATAATACATACGTTTTTCGAATATTATAGAGACTACATCCTTTTGGCTTCTGACTATTGATTCTCACGGTTCACAATTTCATACAATCTCACTTAAATTTGATTTAATTCTTATAATTTTATTTCTTGACATTTCCTTCTTATCTTTCTATTTCTAAATATCATTGTCTTCCTAGTAATTTTAAAAATTCCTTCCACTAGATTCCTAAACGTATCCAGATTTTGATTCTAAAATCATGCCTAAATGATTTTGGTTAAATAGTTAATCATATTGAAATGATTTTGATTTGCTCCTCCTTAAATGATTTTTCATCGCGAATAGACTATTTTTTATTATATTAACAATGTGCCAATCCGTATCTTTTCCTAAATTTAATTCTATCCGCTGATCAATTTGTGATCATTGATCGTATCATTTCTGATTATAATTATAGTCGTGCCTAATCATACCATTTGAAATCTCGAGGACAAATTTTTTTAAGAGGGTAGATTGTAAGCCACTTTCCGATTTTTTTAATTATTATTTTGTATGATAATTTTTGATTATTAGGAGTTATGCCTAAGCTTATAAGTTAGCTATGACCATACTAAGGTCATATGGCCTCTAGACAGCTTATGTATGGTTATTTAACTATTTTATTTTTTCCATAATTTTTGGATATTTTTAGTATTTAATTTATGAGGTTTATCAATTTTATGACTTCAAATATTTACTATAGGGTCATTCAGGGGCATTTTGGACAAGTAATTTTTTATTTGGGCTCTAGGTGTTAAAATATTTCTATAATGTTTTAGTATTTTTTAGAATTTTAGAAATTTATTTGGAGTTATTTGGCTTTAAAATGGTTTTAAAAATCTTTTTCTGAATTTATTTACCCAG
>JANAVB010006389.1:485907-634852 GCA_029216955.1 Iris pallida
TATGTTTAAATAAGTAATGAGTCTACGATTCAATCTACTGATTCTAAGTCAACCTGGTCACTGTCTAGGTCAAACTAGGTCAACTAGGTCAAGCCTAAGCAAACAAGTCTCACTAATCCTACCAGCCTATTCTAGCAAGCACACACACTATCAAGGCTATCAAGCCAACAACACAATCACTAAGCATTCAAACCACACATCAGGCTATGAGCCATAGGTATACACCCATAGGCTATGTGCCCTGTATATAGGCCATAGGCCATAGAGCTATATCATACCTAGACCATTTCACACCTTTCACACATATACACATTTATTTAGTTAAATAATTACCACACATTCATATTATATAGACTACATGACAATATCTCAAATAGGTGTACATATATATATATATATATATATATATATATATATATATATATATATATATATATATATATATATATATATATAGGGTGATAGGGAATAGCATGTGTGAGTTTGTGTACATGAGAGGTGGTGTGTAGGGTGTGAGCTTGAGGGTTCATTTTAGTTTGTGTGTGATAGTGTTGAGGCACATGTGAGAGTGTAAATGATTTTAGAATGTGTGCATTGTATGTGTAGACATGTGTGTGTGTGGGTATAGGTTAAAGGGTTATGATTTAGTGTGTGTGTAGAGAGTCACATGAGGCATGGAAAATCCTGAAATCAGTGAGCACATAAAAAAACAGGAAAACAGGGGATCACATTAGTGTAAGGTAAGATAGTGCCAAGGAGATGTGAATTCTCAGTTCAGTATCTTAAAAACCTGAACTCTCATTAGCTGATAGTTCTCAGTCCACAGTGTAGGTAGTAGGATTGGGTTTGAAGAAAGAATGCTTCCAGGTGTTGGTTGATAACTAAGCTATATGATACGAGTATATAGGACATGTGAATAAGGCAGTAAAAGGATATGCAGGACTGCAATATTTTGCAGGAATGCAAGGTTTAAGTCAAAGAAATCTTAGGAAAGTATAACAGTTCACAGTTGGCCATCTCAGATTTTAGTGTCAAACCATTCTCAGATCTTAGGGTAACAATCAATCTGAGATTTATAAGTATGAGGATGATATCTAAGAGGCAAAGAGAAGGATTTGCACAATTTATCAAGGTTAGACCATTAACTCTATGAAGCCCTATCTCACCAAGCGAATAATCTATCCAATTGGACCATATCACCTTACCAAGAGGTAATAGTGTACCTATGGGGATATGACAAGCTATCAATTAATGACTCCTCATCTAAATTGTATGGCCTAGACTACCCATCGGTCAATTTGTATAAGGGACTCATAGTCCTAATCATTCTCTTAAATTAAATTAATCCTAACTCGTGAATGAGCATTTCCTAGTCGTAGGCTCGTAATAGTAAAACTAACTTAAGTACTATCACGAGTTCGCATGATTTGCAAAAACAGACCTGCATGGGCCACCATAAAACTTGTCACGACCTGCACCCATTTTTTTTTAAACGGATACGAGACGTGTCCAAGCCAGCCTACGCCGCAGTATCGGCGGTAGAATGCTGTCACGGCCATGAAGATCAAAATCACAAATAATGCTCATTTACATAATTAATTTAATTTAAAATGATCACAAGTTTTACATTTGCAGAAAAATATAAACTTGTACAAATATTGGAATGACTACAACTTCGCTATCTAGCTAGTTTCTAGGCTTTTGTCTGCAAGTACCCCCGTATCTTCCATGCTAAGTGAATCCACGGCTACCTGAAAAATATTGGTTTCCAGTCAGGAATGGAACGAGTACAATTCACTGAATGCAGTTTCAATATATGAAAATGACTATACTACAGAGATTAGCCTTTAGATATATGATTCATAAAATAAAACAAAAGACAAACAAACTAAATAAAGGAAAACAGTAAATAAATACAAAGACAACACTCACCGACTGACGGAAGTACCTTTGACATGTGATCGGTCTCGGGACAATTACACGACACTATCTACACTGTCTAAAGTTACATTGTCTACACTGTCTAAAGTTACACTGTCTACACTGTCTAAAGTTACACTGTCTATATTGAATAAAGCAATAATAAATCACGGTCTACACGGTCTACTTGATAAATGCAATAATAAATCACTGTTTACACTGTCTACTTTGCAATAATAAATTACTGTCTACACTGTCTACTTTGCTAATAAATCACTGTCTACACTGTCTACTTTGTAATAATAAATCACTGTCTATACTGTCTACACTGTCTAAGGTCAGATCACACTCGTTGGTACTTCACTATCCTGACACAGCAAGGAACAAAAATCACATAAAACTGAAATCACATATCTATCGACTAAACACTGATGTATAGTAAAGATCAATACTAAAAACAAACAATAAACTGTACTCGCCTGTGGTCCTTTGCTGGTGAAACCGACAATCCGAACTACTCGGTGTGCCACAATAGTCAGAACTCGTACAATAGTCCCCGAAAGCTGAAATAAACATTACCAATATTCTCAGAATATTCAAATTAGCTAGGATTACCTGTCCTTAAGTCCAATTCTGGACACAGGGGCAAAACGGTCATTTCGGGTCAAAACGGTGTCCGTCGTTGGACCCGCTTTGCACCAAAAAGGTGCCAGAGCCAACGGTCCCTAAAGTCGTCAAACTATATGTCTACGGATCCAGTTTTTGATACGAACCCAACCGTGTGTCCAAAGTTGGATTCCGACGGGCTGTGCACAAAATCGTCCGTTGAGTTTGACCGTAGGGCCCGCAAAACGGCGATCCAATCAACTGTCTCAGAATTGGACCAAACTTGGCATACAGGACCAGAAAAACTATACGGTCCTGTTGGCGCAAGTTTCATCTCGATCTGATGAACGTGCACAAAGTAATTTGGAAATTTGCATAGAGGCCGATACGGTGAATTTCGGGATACGCATCAAATTCGTCGCGCACATGCGACCAATTTGAATTCCGTCAAAGCCCATACGTCCACGAAGCCGTTACGCATCTTTCGATGCTTTCGGTTTGCGACCACGTCACCCGGATTGGCGGGACGCACGTCGTACCGAAGGAATTTTAATATTTTTAATATTTTAAAACAGGTTTTTCCTAATCTTTGGAATCCGATTTCTCGAAGTACGGTCGACGAAATCAAACTCCGTAAGTTGGGTTGCAGAGCCCTATAGGTTGTCTAAAACATTGTTCAGAAGGTTGACCAAAAGGGTCGCTGGATCGATCGGAATCGATCTACCAACATGGGTTCATGGACCAACTTTGAACAAATTTTGACCAACTTTGTGTCAATCTTTCGCTTGATTTTAATTCGATTTACTCTAAATTTATTCTACAGGATTGAAGAGGTATAGATTGGTTTCATACCAGAGGAAATGACATGATGAATAGGCGAGTATGCGCGAAGATTTCTCGTGCCGAAGTGGCGCATCCGCTGCCACTGCTGCTGTTCTGTTTGCTGTGTCCTGTGCGCGCTGCGCGCGTGTCCGGCCTGCTCCGGCGGTGTCCGGCGGTTAGGGCGGCGCACATCCGGCTGGTGTAGGTGCGTGAGGGGGTTTTGCATGGATTAGGGTTTATAGCTTCATCCTCTCTTTCGGTCGTTCTTATAACATTTTTATATGTGTAACCGAGCGTTTGCTCTCGGTTGAAGGGGCGCTGGGCTCGGCCTGGCTTTGGCCTGGTCTGCTGCTAGGATGGTTTCTTTTATCGGGTGAAAAGGAATTTAGTATCTCACGAGATTTTAGAATCTCGTGAGATAATAAAAGGGGTCTATTATACTGCTGTTCCTTTTTGTTTTACTATCTCTATATTCACATTATACTTATATAATATTCTACATAAAATATTTAAATAAACTCCAATCTTATCTATTCCTAGGGCAGACCCTATCTGTATATAATACATATGACTATATAATATTATTTAATCGCCAAAAATAATATAACAATAATAATATTATATAATAATCCTCAATAAAATAATAATAAATTTAATAAAACAATAATGGTGTATATACTATTTTGTGCAGTCTAATAATCCCAAATTGCACAAAGACCTATTTATACAAAAGTCACTGAATATAAATTAATAATGATAATTATAATATTTAATTACGAATACTAGAAAATATTCATTAAATCATTAAAAACGAAATACAACACCCTCATACCAAATTCTATCAACACGAATATCGTTGGACGTGCCGCATGGCTACATGGGCTTGGGCCCAGTTCGGGTCCAGTCTGGACTAGTTCGGTACAACGGGTTCCCTAAAGCTCAAAATAAATAATAAATAAATAAATCTTCGATAAGGGTAAGTCGCAACTTGGCCTGGTTTTTCTAGTTAGGACTTCACTATGGCTCGGCCTTCCTTACCAGGGCTAATACACTAACCAAAACACGCCATTGCACTATCCGTGCCACGATTTTTAGTCACCATGCATTCCAAAACTCCGCCCTGGCTAAAGTCATATACCGTAATAATTAATTAATAATTATTTATAAAAATCTAAAAGTCACCATTTAATCCAAATAAATAAATAAAATATTATCAAAAATTTTGGAAAGAGGGGTTACACTGCCGGAGACAAAACGGCCAGAGGAAGTGGGTAAGACTGACCACCCTAAATATTGTGTTTATTACAGATTTATAGGGCATCCAACTCGAGCATGCTACATGCTCAAAGGCAAAATCCAAGAAATAGTCAACTCTGGTGCAGTTACTCTCCAATAGGATGAGAAGACCGTGACGACCAATGTCGTCTCTGTGCAATTTGGTGACTTCCCACCACAACTTGTACAAGATGGTGTTGTTCCCATCCCGAGGGCTACTCTCGAGATCGTGAATCTTCTACCTCCCCAAAATGAGGGTCTTGTTCCAATGTCCACTTACAAAGGAGAAATCATGTGGATTCATCCAGATCTAGTGGCAGACTTTGAAGCGCCTTCCTCTTCCAATCAAAAGAAACGCTCCAAAACTAAATCCAAGAGCTGTAACATGGTATCCTTTGAACCGGTAGCAGAAGAAGAAATTCTAATTGGCACCAGATCTGGGAAACCTTACCTCAGAGAGTATTCCGAAATTCAAGAGAATCCTGCCCCATCTTCTGATATTCCTCCTGCATCATCTTCCCCTGCTGAGAACATACCATCTACATATTCGCCAGTAGTGGAACCAATTCCTCCTAAACCTACATCAGCAGACAAAGAAAAACAATATGTTGTAGGTCCTAAAAATCAAGTTGCACCCATCAAAAAGTCATGAAAATCAAATTGTGCATCCTTCAAGTGAACTGCGCAGGAGACAGATTGCGCAACAACTCGATTGTGCAGGCTGAACTGCACATTCATCCAAGTGCGCAAGCTGACGTGGCCTCGTCATCATTATCTGACAGAGAATCAGATCTTCTGACAGCTGACAGCCCGAAGAACGAGGAAACTATTCGTTTATCGTGCAGCACAGCGCTCGAGGACAGCTGTACATGCAGCACAATCTGTCAGACTATCTACAGCACAATTCAATCGAGCGCAATCTGAAGCCAGCACAATTCATGTGGCGCACTCCATCAAGACAACTGACAATATACTGTAGGTCCTAAAAAATCAAGTTACATCAATTAACAAAGTCAACAATTCAAGATATTCATTATTTTGATGAGTTGCGCAGACAACAGATTGTGCAGACATCACTTTGCGCAGGTTGGTTTGCGCATGTTCCCAACTGCGCAGGCTGACGTGGCAGAAGTCATCATTGACTGAATCAAATCAGATCTTCCTGACAGCTGACAATACGAATAACGAGGAGGCTGTTCGTTTTTGATGCCGCACAGTGCTCGAGGGCGGCTGACAGGTGGCAGCGCAATCCGTGGTTGCGCAAACCATTCATGCGTAATCCGTGGTTGCGCAAACCATTTCTGCGCGGTTCACTTTGCGCATTCTACCAATATAACTGACTAATTACATGTGGCATTCATGCCATCAAATGCTCATTACGTGGCAACTGTCTATGCACGATCATGCGCATTTCAATCAAATAATGCCATGTGTCTCAGATAGTTGGCCCACGATCCAATAACTGCCTGCGCAATCCAGTGCTGCGCAAACCAGTTGCTGCGCAAATCAGCTTGCGCAGTCCAAAATAACTGAAAGTTAGTTATTTTCAGAACTCTATAAATAGAGTTTCAAGTCTTCATTTCAAGGGGGATCAAGATCAGAGATCAGAAATCAGAGAGTTCAGGAGTTCTTGCCAAAGTGCTGCTGCATTCTTCCGAGACTTTTGTCTTCAACTTCAGAGGCTTTTGCCTTCAATTTCCAGAGTTGTTTTCAACTTCAAAGGCTTCGTCTTCAAAGTTCACATCGTCCAAGGGATAAAGCAATCGTCATCAAGATTGGATTCCTATAGTTGTAATTTTCCCAGAATTCTTGTAATCTTTATTACAGTTTGTATCAATAAAGTTTTATACTTTTGTTTTTGCAAACAAAATGGCGACTCTGCTGGGGACAACTTTCTCCTCCGACGAGGAAGTAGCAACTCAATGTGACGTAGCGTCTATCGGGAAGACGCAGAAGACGCTGGTTGTTAAGGTCAACCAGACAGCCTACGAGGCGATGCTCAACTCCAAGACCACTCCCCGTACTGTAACCACTTCTGCTAAGAGCAAAGTGCGCTCAGTTTGGGTCTCCAAGTCTGCACAATCTAGCATTTTTGCCACCAAGGATGCTGTACCAACTGTTGCACAATCTACTAGTCAGACTGCTGCACAAACTGCTATGCCAACTGTTGTACAGTCTGTCTCAGCAACTGCTGCACAATCTGTTGCAGTCAAGGCTGTGCAATCTGTTGCAACTGTTGCACAGGCTACTTCATATGCTGCCTTGTCAAAACAGAAGACTCCTATGACTCTGGCGCAATTGGCAGTGGCTTTTCCTGCGCAAAATAGCACTCCAGTAACTAAAGTGCATCCCAAGCATTCTAAGACAAGAACTCCTGATGTATTTCCTACCAAAGTTTCTAATGCACAAATGACTAGTGCACCTTCCACCCATGCGCAAACCAAGTCTGCGCAATCCAAGAAAAACAGCCTTTTGGCTAAATTCCCTTCTTCTCACAATAAAAGAAGAGATTCTACTCCTCTTCCCAAACACCTTATTGCCTCTGCGCAATCCACTGAGGGTAGTCCTTTGACTATTCCTCCTTCTCTTCAAAGCAAAGGAAAAGTTCCATTGGTCTTTTCTCAAACTTCCTTGTCTCATGACTTGGAAGATAACAAAGGAAAACGCTCTTTAGCTAACCCTTCATCTCAAAACAAAGGAAAATGCCCTTTGGTCTTTTTTCAGTCTTCTTCAGTCTTTACTGAAGAAGATCCATCTCAATGTGTCTCGGCACCAATCAAGGATTCTTCTTTCTTTTATAACAAGAGTACTTGTACTAATCAAAGAGGTATTCTGCCTACTCCGATAGCAGAATTCCAGGACCTCCCGACTCTCCAAATTTGTCATTCCAGACAAGGAAAACTGTTAGTGTCTCAAACAGAACTCCTGGGGGTGAATTTGCTGACCTCAGAACTTATCTTAATCGATCCACTTCGGTAAAACGAAAACAGCCAATGCCGAAGTCAAACATCATCAGAAACAAATCTCCAAGGTCAAAAATCTTGACACTTATGCCAATAAAGTGAGTACTTCCCTGTATACTCAAGGGACTAAACATTTGAAGAATCGGAATCATGTTCCAAATGTTATCAAAGAACAGATCCCTCGGAACTTTCCTCGTCCTGTTGTAGATCTTCGAGAACATCTAAGACAAAATAGGATAATGTCTCAATATCTCCATCTCAACCATCTGATCATCACTGTAATCATAAAGTCATCATCCAATGCTGTTGTCAAACGACAAAACGATCTGTCTTCGATCGTTTAACTTTTGCTAAATCTGAACCTATGTCAGAAGAAGACGAAGTTTTGTATGCTTCTGTTAACATGACTTCCCGAGACACTGGGGGTAAAAGATGCTCTAAGCATGGTAGACTCCGCAAGCCAAGCCAGCGGTATTTGGAATTACTTCAAGAATCTTCTGAAGGAGTATTTCAACATACCCGTTCTCGAAGCCGAGATACAATCGGTCAAAGGAATCTTCCTCAAAACCCTTCAAGTCATCTTCCTGTTTCCCAGTCAGGAGATGATTCGTTTTCTGATTATGATGCATACAGTGAAAGTTCTGAACAAACAGTATCTTCCACTGTGCCAAGAGAAGTGACGGCTTATGTTGTCACCGATGATCCAGATGATTCTTACCGTATTCACCCTTCTTTGAAGAAAGGTGAAAGTCCAGCATTTTTATATAAAAGACCGGAAACAAAGATTAACTATACAGATGATAGCAAAGTTAACGATACGGGACGTCTCCAGTTCCATCGTTATAGTCAACAATCAAAAGACATCCTCCGGAAGATGGGTTACGACTTCAAGAGCGGCCTTAACTATGGTAAAGATAGACGAACTCCCATTCGTACAACAGTTCCAAACGGAAAATCACAGATGTATTATGACAGGACCAAGAAAGGTCTCGGATATACTTCTCCCCCACTGTTATCCCCAGCAGCTTCTGAATCAGATAGTGAAGAACGTTCTAATTCTTCTGACTCCAGATCATGAGATTCCGATACCAGTATCGGTGAAGTCCATCGTATAATCGTATCTTCTAACATGGTCTCCGTTGAACTACCAGAAAACTGTGATGAAGATGTTGAAGAAAGTCCGAAAACAGATCCTTGGGCTCAACATATGGATAACCAATGGGTACTTTATTTGAACAATGTGAACCTCCTATTGAAGATCAACTAATTCAAATTGATGTAGGGGAAAAAAGAGTCACCTCGACCAATCTTTATTCGCAAGAATCTTCCAGAAGCAGATAAGCAAGATTTGATTCTTCTCATTAAAGAATATATTGACGTCTTTGCTTGGAGTTACGAAGACATGCCAGGTTTAGATCCCAAGATTGCTACTCACAAACTGAATATTCTTCCTAATGCTAAACCGGTCAAACAGCAACAAAGGCAATTTAAGCCTGAAATGATGGACGCAATTGATGATGAAGTCAAGAAGCTCATCGATTGTGGTTTTATTCGAGAAGAGCAGCATCCTGATTGGGTAGCCAATGTCGTCCCAGTTCTGAAGAAAACTGGAAAAGTTCGAGTCTGCATCGACTTCCGAGATCTCAATGAAGCATGTCCGAAAGATGAATTTCCTCTTCCTATCACAGACGTCATGATTGACAATACTTGTGGGTTCGAAAGAATATCTTTTATGGATGGATTTTTCGGATATAATCAGATCAAAATGCATCCTGAAGATGAAAAGCATACATCTTTCCGCACTCCTCGAGGAGTCTATTGTTATACAGTGATGCCATTTGGTCTCAAGAACGCTGGTGCAACCTACCAACGGGCTATGAGTACTATTTTCAGAGAACATCTTCGTAAAACAGTCGAATGCTACGTTGATGATATTGCTGTTAAAAGTCGTCTAAAAGAAGATCACATCCAAGATTTGAGAACAATATTTAATCTCATGCGTCAACATCAGCTCAAGATGAATCCCACCAAGTCATTCTTGGGTGTCTCTAGTGGCAAATTTCTCGGCTTTGTCATTACCTCTAAGGGTATACACGTGGATCCCGAGAAGATCAAAGCCATCCAAGAGATGCGTCTTCCATGCAACCTAAAAGAACTACGAGGATTCCAAGGCCGACTTGCGTACATCAGGCGATTCATTTTGAACTTGTCTGGACGCTGCAGACCATTCACTCAACTAATGAAGAAGGGTGTATCTTTTGTTTGGACTGAAGAGTGTCAACGAGCATTCGACGATATCAAACAATATCTTATGAACCCACCAGTTTTGGTGCCACCTATCTCTGGCATTCCATTCTTGATGTATGTCCGTGCTATGGACCATTCATTGGGTGCTTTACTTGCCCAAAAGAATAAAGAAGGCCATGAACAAGCTATCTACTATCTTAGCCGAACTATGATTGGTGCTGAACACCGTTATAGTCCGGTCGAGAAAGAATGCCTGGCTCTCATGTTTGCTGTGCAAAAGACGAGGCATTATATCATTGGTCAAACTATTCATGTTATATCTCGAGTTAACCCTCTCCGGGTACTCATGAAGAAACCTAGTACACTTAATTCTCGGTTGGCTACATGGGCAATCCTGCTAGCTCAATATGACATGGTGTATGTTCTACAAAAGTCTGTCAAAGGTCAAGCGCTGACGGACTTCTTAGCAGCTCATCCTGTGCCTGAGACATCTAAACTCTATGACGAAATTCCTGACGAGACATTAGAAGTCAACATGATCTCCGAAGAGTTTCCAACCTGGCGTTTATTCTTTGATGGTGCATCAAGAATTGGACCAAATGGTGCTATAGTGGCAGGTGTTGGAATTGTTCTCGTTTCTCCAGACGGATTAACTATCCAAAGAGCCTACTCTTTAGATGAACCTTGCTCCAACAATGTGGTAGAGTACAATGCCTTACTTGTCGGCCTTCAGCTAGCTAAACAACTGAATGTTGAATATCTGGAAGTCTATGGTGATTCTAAACTGGTTGTGAACCAGGTTAGAGGAACCTATGAAGTCCGTCATCAAGACCTGGTGCCTTATCATGAAGCGGCAATCAATATAGCTACATCATTCAAAGCCTTCTTCATCGACTATGTTCGACGAGCTTGCAATACTGAAGCCGATGCTTTGGCCAATCTTGCAGCTGTCTTAGCCATCCCTATCAAAAGGCATCAGGTGGTGGTTATTTCTAACCGAGAACTGTTCTGTATTGAGAACAATCGTAATATTAAATTTAGCAATCTTGCTGAAGTCGAAGTTATTGATGACGATTGGAGAACTCTTTTTATCGATTTCGTAGTACATGACATACTCCCTGAAGATCCTAAGGAGGCTACAAGCGTTCGACGTCGATCTCTACGATTTTATTACAATCAAACCACCAAAACACTCTATCGGCGAACTTATGATGGTCTTCTTCTACGCTGTTTAGCTGGTGATGAAGCCAAACAAGTGTTGCGTGAAGCTCATGATGGCGTCTGTGGAGCACATCAACCTGGTCCTAAATTACATGATCGCATTAGACGTATGGGTTATTATTGGCCCTCTATGGTATCAGATGCCATTGAATATGCAAGGAAATGTCGTGCTTGTCAAATCCATGCAGACTTCATTCATCAACCCTCGAAATTCTTACACCCGACTGCTGCTTCCTGGCCTTTTGAAGCTTGGGGTATGGACATCATAGGTCCTATTAATCCTCCTTCTTCTAGAGGACATCGGTTCTTATTGGCGATAACCGATTACTTCTCCAAGTGGGCTGAAACTATACCTCTGGCTGAAGTCAAGACTAGCAGTGTCATCAACTTCATTAAACACCATGTCATCTATAGATTCGGTGTACCTCACAGAATCATTCATGACAATGGACCTCAATTCATTAGTCAGAAGTTTACTAGATTCTGCGATGATCATCGGATTAACAATGTTGCTTCGACGGCCTACAATCCTGCTGCTAATGGTTTAGCTGAAGCCTTTAACAAAACCATTATTAAGCTCCTTAAGAAATTTATATCCACTAACAAACGGAATTGGAGCGAGAAACTTGGCGAATGTCTTTGGGCCTATCGAACTACAGTCCGTAATCCCACAGGCTTTACACCCTTCTCTTTGGTGTATGGCTGTGAAGCTGTCCTTCCTTTGGAGTTACAAATTCCTTCTTTAAGGATTGCTATTGCCAATGAACTCACCACAGAAAATAATGACCTTCTTCGACTTCAAGAGTTAGAAGCATTGGATGAAAAGCGGTTAATGGCTCAACAGCATATTGAGTTATACCAAGCCCGCATCTCAAAGACATTTAATCGTAAAGTGAAGGTCAGAGCCTTTCAGCAAGGAGAACTTGTTCTAACGGTCAGACGTCCTATGACTATGACTCATATGAGCAAAGGGAAATTCGATACGAAATGGGAAGGTCCCTATGTTGTGAGCAAAGTCTTCTCAAACGGAGCTTATCAACTTTCAGAACTTGATGGTCGAGTTGCTATGATGCCTATCAATGGTAAATTCTTAAAGAAGTATTATGTATAAATGTAAATACTTGTAAATTATCAGACAGAATCAAGTTCATGAATAAAATTCAAATTTTATTATATGATAGTACATATTAAAGGTCACTATCATCTTTTTCTATATTGGGACGAGGGCCACTGCCGTCCTTCTCAAAAATGCGGTCAGCAAAAGAGCCAAAAACCTCCTTGCTGGATCCCACAAGAAACTTGCAGGCGGCCATCCTCATGGCTTCGTCTTCTTTAGTCTTTCCTGGTTCGAGCAGGAAGTCCAAAATGTCCCGTGGTGGCTGGGGTGCAGACAAACCTTCGCCTGCTTCTGCTTCCTTTGGCGGAACTGGATCGGCAGGGTGTTCTTTAATACCCTTCTGAACCTTCGAGACAGTTTCAACCTGCTTAGATGCTTCTCCGGAAGACATTTTTATGTTGAAGAGTAGAAGTGTTCGTTCCTATCAAATTTTTGCTATATTTATAGACAGAAGTTCCTCAATTAATGAAGCATTACATTCATCCGACGGTTCATCCGTTCATTAATACCTGACGGTTCATCCGTTCATTTATCACATTCATCCGACGGTTTGTCCGTTCATTAAACTCCTGACGGTTCATCCGTTCATTTATCACATTCATCCGACGGTTCGTCCGTTCATTAAACTCCTGACGGTTCATCCGTTCATTTATTACACTCATCCGACGGTTCATCCGTTAATATCTGACGGTTCATCCGTTCATCTATTTTGACGGTTAACCCGTTCATATATTATCATTTGACGGTTAATTCGTTCATTTCAACATCATTTGGCGATTTACCTGTTCTTTCATCATTACTTGACGGTATTCCCGTTCATTCATTTTTTATATACATTGACGAGTTATCATCGTTCATCTTCTACATCAGCAATTTGTCATTTTCGATTAAATTGTCAATAAATATATCATATCTATCTATTATTTATATCTGAATAAGAGATGCAATAAATAATAGAGCCACAACAAATATTCTTTATATCAAAAAAAATGAGACATTACAAAAATGCAGCTACAGCAACAAAACCCAAATACAAAATCAAGAAGGAGGGACAATTAGATTGTCAATTTGCTGCTTCAATGTCTGCAGCTCTTCTTCGTGTGTTGACGCTACTATCTTTCTTGCCTCCTCCATCCTGCTGTCTTCATCAAAAATGGGCATATCTACTGTCCTGCGGGTGATCTCTTCACCATGAGTGGTCTCATACTCATTCCTTTCTTCAATCAATGGATTAAATTGTTCAATCACCAGTTGGTGATTAACAGTTTCTTCTTCAAACTCTTGTTGGAGGCGAGTAATTTCAGCCTTCAACTCAGCAAGTCGCCGTCCCTTACTTTCAGCTACTAGGGTAATTGATTCTGTTTTAGAATTATATTCAGCTGATTTTGCTGAATGAGCTTCTAATAGATTTTGAAGAGTTAACCTTTCCATATCAGCAGCTTGAGCCAGCCGCTCAAATTCAGCTTGTACTAAAGAGTCTATATCTTTCTTCTTGAGTTCTTTATACTTCTTGATGGAGACTTCTAATTCATCCAGTATATGTTCAAGGAGAGTGGCCTGAGCTTCGTCTCCTTAGTCTCTTATGGCTCTTATCAAGAAAGAAGTGGGCTTCCTAACCATAATGAAGTCAGCCCCTTCTTTCTCTATCATTTTACGGACGAGAGATCCCAGCGATTCAAAGAAGCATTTAGTAAATGACTGGATAACCTGCTGATTGATGGCTAAAGTTCCAGGAGTCGCTGCTACTCCTGATGAAGACGGGATAACAGGTTGCTCGATTCTTTGAGGTTGGACAATAGGCTCTTTAAATAAGGGAGCCAAAGTAGAACTGGTTGCTCCTCCTGCTTGATCTTCTGCAAAAGTAAAATTATTATTTTACTAATTGATTGTTGATGAACAAAAAGATCAAATTAAGAGCAATGTTACCTTGGTTTGGTTTAACAACGAGTTCATTCCTTACTGGAATGGAATACTGTTGAACAGAAGTAGCCTCCGCTGCAACAGCCTGACTGCTGCCCGCCTCAGAACCACAAGATAAATGATGACTACTGCTAATAACCACCGTTGGTATAGGCACCATAATCAGGTCCGTTGGAGGTATTGGCAAAGTCCCAAGATCTGCAAATGAAGATATTAGTTATCGGTTCATTGTAAAACAAGAAAAGATTATTAAATCTCGTTTTATACCTTGAGGGTCGGTGGCAGGATTTTCTTTTAGCACACCTTCATCGGCTACTTCTTCAGGAGATATTTCTATTTCAACATTGATAGCCTTTTCTGCAGACGCCTCCACTTCAATATCCTTTTTAGGATTTGAAATATCATCGGCAGTATCAAGAGATCTGTGTTCTTCAGTTTGCTTTTTAGGATCTTGTAAATACTCATCAACATTTTCGGATGAAGATCCTTCCTCGTCTTCTTCTTCTTCTACTGCTGCATTTCCACTGCTAGTGGCAGCCTGATCTTCCTGCAAGCTATAACTGCAATCCTCCAGAGCTGCAATCATTTCACGGTCTTCGTCCTCATGAAGAGTCCTGGGAGTAGGAGAAGGTTGAGTAACATCTGCGATAGGAGAATGAGGTCATACAACACTTTGATCTTCCTCTAAAATATGTTCTCTAGGCTTTTCAATTCTTGGGGCAACATCTCCCCTCTGTTCATTCTCCTCGAGAGTTTTGCTCCCTGATTCAGAAGCGGGTGTGGGAGATGCCATTAAAAGTCCTGCAGCAGCATCTACTGAAGTCAGGAGTTGTATAGAAGAAGACTCTTCCAAGACTCTTCTGGTAACTACTCTTTTCTTTCTGTGTAGAGGCCTAACAGGACTCTCTACATTTTTTGGCTCTGTTCACTTTTTCACGGAAGTTGGTGTACTGGCAATTTCTTGATGAGTCTTGGCCAATTGCCGGGATTGAGATCTGGTAGTCACCTTTTCAGAAGAAACATCAAGAATCAATTTCTTCTTCGCCACAGGAGCAGGAGGCTCCTCTCTTCTTCTCTTCTTCGCAGGAGATTTACCCACCTTCAGTGAAATACGAAGTGGTGCATTCACTTCTTGGGGGAATATAATATCCTTTGTAGTTTCCAGAGGTGCATCTGCCGGTTCCTGCGCCTCCTCATTTATAGGGATTGATGGAGCAATTCTCCCTCTTCTCAATCTTGTTGCAGTGGCGAAACTATCTGCGAGATGGAAATTCTCGGCAAAAGTATTCGCTGATGTGTAAAACACGGAGTATGTAAAAAGCATTCGAGGACCCTGAGGAGTAGTCCTTGCTGGCATGGAGAAAGTGGCTTTTGTATCACGGGCATTGTAATAAGCCCAAGCCCTAGCTCCATCTATCAGATAACCCTTGCCTTGGAGGCAGGTAATTGCGTTCCCTACGTGGAACTGATCATACCCAAACTGTCGAGCAAAACGGCTTGGGAGGTATGGTTCTAAGTAGCACTCTTCTTCGAATCGGTAGACCAAATGAGATGGTCGAATTGTCTTCAACCATTCAAAAGCGACACGAGTTAGAGGCTGCAGTTTCGAATCTACCATATTCGTGGGCATCTGATCATACCCAGTAGGAAAAGGAGCGCAGCAGAAGTTCCAGCCTCTGTTCAGATTCAATATAAATCTACATTCAGATAAGGAAGTATATTTCCATTTTCCATCAGAATACCTTCGAAGAAAACTGCCGTCAACTGGTCCCATGCCAGGATCCATTAGAGTTGGATAGTGAAGAAGCAACCATCCAAACAAATATGTATATGGCAGTTCTAAGCGAGGGAATTCTCTCTCTCCTTTCGCTTTCAACATCAAGTCAACATATAAACGAAGACTGGCGTTCAGCTTACAGGTCATTGCTGATAGTAAGTCCATTTTATAGCCAAAGACCAATTTAACAGCTGCAAACAAGACGCCACTGTGAAAACGATCCACTGTACTGGATCCGGGAACCACGAACCTTCGCAGCCAGTATGTCAAGAATCCCGCCAATTGTGCTTCTTCTGACATGGGCCTATAGCCCATTCTCAAGTAACTTTCCAAATTATCTCCTCTCTTCAAAGGAGGATATTCATGGTCATCCATCACTTCTTTATCAAAATGACCACTCTGTTCTATTAATTTTCTGACCTCTGTATGGCTCAAAGGTTTGAAGAAGGTTGGGTAACATTTATCGTTCTCCTTGGTTTTCTTCTCCTCTATATGATTAAGAAACAGATATGGTAGCCACTTTGAAGAATAACAAGTATTGGCAGTAGCACTCTTGTAAAATAAAGAGCAGATCTTGTAATGGCACAATAGTTCTTCGAACACTGTCACCATCTCTGGATTCTCTTTTCTGAGCTTGTTCAACTCATCATTTGTTGGTACATACTCCTCATACGGAGCATCTGCCATGGGCAAGAACGAGATATACTTCATCTCGTGGAGTGCAAAGCCTATCTCTCCCCCTGGGGTCATGAAAGTTTCGGTCCTGTAGTTGTATCTCTCAGCTAAGGCTAAGAACATATGAGGATTGTGAGCAAATCCATATACAGTGGCATGCACTGCTTCATACAGGTTGATTTGTTGGAGTCTGTCTTGGAATTTTCCCAGAACCCAATTTGCGATATAACTCCATCGCTTGTAGTCTGGATTCACCAATCCAGTCATTCTTATATCTTGCTCAGGATATTTTTCTTCAACCTTCGCAAACTCATTTGCGAATATTGGTGTCCTAACAGGCATTAGCATGGAGGAGTTCTCTGGTGGAATGCAGCCAGGTCTTAAGCCTCTCAGTAGGACACTATATCTGTCGGAAGAACTATAAAACATATCTTTATGATGTGGCCCCTTCTTTACGAAGATTTTTCCTGTCCGAGCATCCTGAAATAGAGTGATATTCCATTCCATCTTCCTAGGGTAGCTTGCATGAGCGTACCGTGATAAAGGAAGGCATCGAGTGATGTCGGGTATAAAAAAGGATCTATCTTGCTGGTGAACTACCCTATCTTCCATCCTTGGCCTGGGCTGAGAGGCTCTCTCAAAAGCATCACCGAATAGGAATAAGGGTTTCTTGTGAATTACAGCATCAGCTGATTCTAAAGGCTGTCCGTTCATCAAACACATCAAAGTTTCATTGTCCTGTGAAATCAATATAGCCTGACGGGAGGCCGGCAGATCATATTGAGGGTAATGGACATGAGACAGATCCTCTTTGTATTCAGACTCTGTGAGGGTTCCCACAAAATGTTCGTAATCTGGATCTTCATTGACTTCAACTGCATCAACAAACAGATGAAAATTAGTCCAAGACAAAGATTCTATTTTTTTTAGAGTGCGCAACCTCAGTTTGCGCTGACATGACTTGCGCAACATCAGTTTGTGCAACATAAAAGGTGCACAAAGCAATAGTTTGCGCTGATATCTGCGCAACTTAATCATTTGCGCTGACTTCCTGTCAGCACAAATCAACAATTTGCGCAAGAATGCAGCCTTCATAAAAATGAAGAACTGATAGGTCATGCAACCGAAACCCTAAAAAGGGTGGCGCAATATGAACTTATCTCTAAAAAGAGATGAGTTTCAAGGGAGTCGAATCACCCTAAGAAGGGGTTTTCGATCGGTTCAACTACCTCTCAGAGCAGGATGTGCGGATTCGTGTCGGAAAGCTCGCCGTACAACCCTGTCAGAAGACTCGGCCGGAGCTTTTCCCTTCGCGGCGGCAGTAGCGGCAGCATTTGATTGTCGTGGAGCCATGACAAATCATCGGAGAAGAAAGGAAGAAAGAGTTCAGAAATTCTCTCTCAAGTGCACGAAGACAGCAAGTAAAGAATACTTTGAAGTATGAAGAGGACTATTTATAGTTTTCAAATAACGAAACGGCCGCCTCGGATTGTGCCTAAACTTGTGGTCTATTCGCTTTGCGCAGACAGCTCATCATATTGCGCAAAACGATTCAACATTTGAAAATTTAAAGTATTTCGAAATTTTGATTATAATCAACTTTCGAAAACTTTGAAGGGGGTCTTGTAGGTCCTAAAAAATCAAGTTACATCAATTAACAAAGTCAACAATTCAAGATATTCATCATTTTGATGAGTTGCGCAGACAACAGATTGCGCAGACATCACTTTGCGCAGGTTGGTTTGCGCATGTTCCCAACTGCGCAGGCTGACGTGGCAGAAGTCATCATTGACTGAATCAAATCAGATCTTCCTGACAGCTGACAACACGAATAACGAGGAGGCTGTTCGTTTTTGACGTCGCACAGTGCTTGAAGGCGGCTGACAGGTGGCAGCGCAATCCGTGGTTGCGCAAACCATTCATGCGCAATCCGTGGTTGCGCAAACCATTTCTGCGCGGTTCACTTTGCACATTCTACCAATATAACTGACTAATTACATGTGGCATTCATGCCATCAAATGCTCATTACGTGGCAACTGTCTATGCACGATCATGTGCATTTCAATCAAATAATGCCATGTGTCTCAGATAGTTGGCCCACGATCCAATAACTGCCTGCGCAATCCAGTGCTGCGCAAACCAGTTGCTGCGCAAATCAGCTTGCGCAGTCCAAAATAACTGAAAGTTAGTTATTTTCAGAACTCTATAAATAGAGTTTCAAGTCTTCATTTCAAGGGAGATCAAGATCAGAGATCAGAAATCAGAGAGTTCAGGAGTTCTTGCCAAAGTGCTGCTGCATTCTTCCGAGACTTTTGTCTTCAACTTCAGAGGCTTTTGCCTTTAATTTCCAGAGTTGTTTTCAACTTCAAAGGCTTCGTCTTCAAAGTTAACATCGTCCAAGGGATAAAGCAATCGTCATCAAGATTGGATTCCTATAGTTGTAATTTTCCCAGAATTCTTGTAATCTTTATTACAGTTTATATCAATAAAGTTTTATACTTTTGTTTTTGCAAACATATACACGTGGCCTACATGCCATCAATTACTCACCATGTGGCAACCGTCTGTACACGACCAAGCGTATTTCAATCAAACAATACCACGCGTCACATACAGGTGGTCCACGATCGAGTAACTGCCTGCGCAGTTTATTACTTGTGCAATCCAAAGTCTGCACAATCCATCCTGCGCAACTCAGAATAACTAAAAGTTAGTTATTTCCAGAACTCTATAAATAGAGTTTCAAGTCTTTATTAACACACACAGATCATATCAGACACACATTCAAGTCATCACCAGAGATCAGGAGTTCTTGCCAAAGTGCTGCTGCAATCTTCAGAGGCTACCGTCTTCAAAGTTCACATCGTCCAAGGGATCAAGCGATCGTCTTCAGATCGGATTCCTATAGTTGTACTTTCCCAGAATTCTTGTAATCTTCTTACAAAGTTTGTGAAATAAAGATCAACTTTTGTTTTTGCAAACAAAATGGCGACTCTGCTGGAGACGACTTTCTCCTCCGACGAGGAAGTGACAACTCAATGTGACGTTGCGTCTATCGGAAAGATGCAGAAGATGCTGGTTGTAAAGGTCAACCAGACGGCCTACGAGGCGATGATCAACTCCAGGACCACCCCTCGCACTGCAACAACTTCTGCCACAAGCAAAGTTCATCCAGTGTGGGTTCCCAAGACTGCGGTACAGTATACTGCCTCTGCTGTTCAGCCTGCTGCGCAGTCCACTGTCTCTGTTGCTGCCTCTGCTGCACAGTCTATTGCTACTGCCCCTGCGCAGTATGCTGCTCCCCTTGCCAGTGCACAAACCACTTCCTATGCTGCTTTGTCAAAGTGCAAGACTCCTCTTCCCCTGGCGCAGTTAGCTGCAACTCTTCCTGCGCAATCTACCACTCCAGCAACCAGAGTGCAACTCAAGCACTCTGGCATCAAAACTCCTGCTGCACAAGCTGCTGTGAATGTGGTCAGAAGACCTTCTGTCAAAGCTTCTCATGCGCAACCTGCCAATGCGCCAACAACCACTCCAACCCCTGCGCAAACTGTGCCAGCACAGTCTAAGAGAGACAGCCCTTTGGCTAATCTCTCTTCTTCTCACAACAAGGTGAAAAACTCTGCTCCTCTTCCCAAGCATCTTGTTGCTCCAGCGCAATCCACTAGGGGTAGTCTTTTGACTATTCCTCCTCCTCCCCAGAACAAAGGAAAAGGCCCGTTGGTCTTTTCTCAAACTTCTTCGTCCCACGATTTGGAAGACAACAGAGGGAAACGCTCTTTAGCTAACCCTTCTTTACAAACAAAGGAAAAGACCCTTTGGTCTTTTCTCAGTCTTCCTCAGTTTTTACTGTAGAAGATCAATCTGAACGTACCTCGGCACCAGTCACTATAAGAACTCTCTCCAATGAAGGTTCTTCTTCCTTTCTTGCCAAAGGAAAGTGTACTGATCAAAGAGGTATTCTGCCTACTCCGGTAGCAGAATTCTAAGATCTCCCAACTCTCAAGATATCCCGTTCCAAACAGGGAAAATTACTGGTGTCTCAGACAGAAACCCCGGGGGGTGAGTTTGCTGATCTAAGAACCTATCTCAATAGACCAACTTCGGCGAAACGCAAACATCCAATGCCGAAGACCAACCAGCATCAGAGACAAACTTCCAGGATCAAAAATCCTGACACCTATGCTAATGAAATGAGTACTTCCCTGTACACTCAAGGGACAAAACATTTGAAAAACCGAAACCATGTTCCGAATGTTATCAAAGAACATATCCCTCACACTTTTTCTCGTCCCATCATTGTTCCTGATCTCCGAGAATACCTCAAACAAAAATGGGACAACATTTCAACTCCTCTAGTGCAACCACTTGGACACCATTGTAATCACAAGGTTATCATCAAGTGTTGTTGTCAGACAACAAAATGATCTGTCTTCGATCGTTTGAACTTTACAAACTCTGAACCTATGTCAGAAGATGAAGACGAAGTGTTGTACGCTTCTGTCAACATGACTTCTCGAGACACTGAGGGTAGGAAGTGCTCCAAGCATAGCAAGCCTCGCAAGCCCAGCCAGCGGTATTTGGATCTACTCCAAGAATCTTCTGAAGGAGTATTCCAACATACCCGATCCCGAAGTCGAGATACAATCGGTCAAAGGAATCTTCAAGATCCTTCCGGTCATCTTCCTCTTTCTCACTCAGGAGATGATTCTTTCTCCGACTATGATGCATACAGTGAAAGTTCAAAACAGACAGTGTCCTCCACTGTACCTAGAGAAGTGACAGCTTATGTCGTCACTGAAGACCCAGATGCTTCCAGTTCGGCTAGTCAAGAACAACGGATAGCTGTGCTAGAAGACAAACTGAAGACCATGGCCGAAATGGTTGCAAGTATGTATTCTATCATCGTGGCCCAACATACAGTACCACCGACTGTACCTGCTGTAAATCCTGAGATCATAGCATCATCGGTGCCTGTCAATGCAGGGCTGGGGGTGGCATCTCCTCAAGTACCTCCTGTGCAGATTCAACCTACACCCAGTCAGTCAGTTGCTGGGGGTAGTGCTTACCACGCTGTTCCTCCCCCTAACACTCTGATTCAGCCTACTCCTTCTACATCAGTAGAGGATGCCAATGAAGCTGGCAAGTTCCTGCACACTCAATTCGAGGCCTTCAAAGAGAAGGACAACTTACAGAGGTTGAGGATCAAACAACCTTACCCAGTTGAATGGAAGGAAGTCCCATTTCCTCCAAAGTGCAAAATCCCAACAATCTTGCTGTTTGATGGCAGCACTTCTTCCAGTCAGTTCATTAACCACTTTGAGGTAATGACTGTCCAACTTCAGCCAAATGACGCTCTTCTTACCAGAGTATTCGTCGGCTGTTTAGCCGGCGTAGCATACGATTGGTACAGAAGCTTGCCCGATGGCTGTATCACCTTATTCTCAGGTCTAAAACAGATCTTCTTGGAACGATTCTATGAGGGGATCAATGACATGACCATGTCAGCCCTTAATAAAATCAAACAAAGGCATAATGAAACCGCTGAGAGTTTTATTGAAAGGTTCTGCCGAAAAACTTTAAAAATGCCTCCTGGAACTCCGGCCGCTGTGACTATAGATACCTACAAGGCAAATTTTTTGCCTATCATCAGCATGTGGACGGGGTTAACTCAGTTCCAAGATTGGCCATCCTTCATTGTCAACGCTAAAGCAGCTGAAGTTAGTGCTGACAAATTCAAGCAGCTAGGGGTACACATGTCTAACCCCGACCGGGATGAACACCAGACATCGGGTGGTGGTAATCGCCAGAACAACCGCAAGGGAAAAGAAACTTTGAATATCAACTTGAAGAACAAAAAATCTCTGGCGGTCAACGTAGCACCACCTACGTCCACTTCTACTCCTTCAGCACCTCCACCAAGGGAACCTCGTCCGAAAGTAGAGTACTCCTTTGACGAGAATGACACCGTGAGCATCTTTGATTGCTTGATCAAAAGCAATAAGCTCCAACTTCTAGACCCGAAGAAACCTGATGAGGTCGGTAAGACTGATCATCGCAAGTATTGTGTCTATCATAGGTTCATTAGGCATCCCACTCGAGCATGTTATGTGCTCAAAGGCAAAATTCAAGAGCTAGTCAATGCTAGTGTTGTCACTCTACAGCAAGACGAGAAGACGGTCACTGCAAACATGGTCTCAGTTCAGTTCGGTGACTTTCCTCCGCAGATGGTACAACATGGTGTCATCCCTATCCCCAAAGCTACTCTTGAGATCGAGAATCTCCTTCTTCCACGAAGTGAAGGTCTCATCCCCTTGTCTCTTGACAACGGCAAGATTATGTGGATTCATCCGGATCTTGCTTCGGAGTTCGAAGTTTCCTCTTCCTCCAAAAAGAAAGAACGTTCCAAGGGCAAGACAAAGATCTGCAATATGGTGTCTTTTGACCCCATAGTTGACGAGGAAATCTTGCTGAGCACCAGATCAGGGAAAGCCTATCTAAAGGGTTATCCCGAAGTTCAGGAGAATCCTGCTTCTTCTTCTGAGCCCGCTCCAGTGCAACCTGCTTCCACTGAGGATAACCTTTCTGCCTCCTCACCGGTTGTAGAGTCTACTCTTCCCAAACCGACAGTCACTAACAAAGGCAAACAACAAGTCCGCTTCGACAAACCTTTGAAGAAGTCATCTCCCTCAGGACTTGAGAAGCCTTACAACTTTGATATCTTGGCTCAACTAGCCAATACACCGGCCCGACTGTCCATCTTCGAGCTCTTACGCCTTTCTAAAGAGACTTAGGAAACTCTGAGTGAAGCTCTCATGCAAGCTGAAACCTGTCTAGCTCTTCTGAAGAAGCCGAAAGCAGAGCCAGTCTTTTGTCTCCATTGTCATAGTGTGTTGGAGTTAATTCCAAACACAACTTTTACACAGGATAACATGCTGATGGAAGATAATAGGCATGACCGTCCTCTATACTATACAGGATATGTCGACTCGATGAAAGTCGATCATATTCTGATAGATCTTGGGTCTGCCCTCAGCATCATGCCGAAGATAATGTTAGATGCATTAAAGATCCCAGTGCATAGTCTTTCTAGTACAATTACCACCATCCTTGGGTTCAATTAGGGAAGGAGTGAACCTCTGGGCAAGATTTGCCTAAAACTCCAAATAGGCAATCTTTGCACAAAGGTGACCTTCTACATCATTGACAACCATGGTTGTTCTTACAATGCTCTGTTGGGGAGACCATTCTTGTATGAACACAATATTCTTCCTTCAACTCTCCATCAATGTTTTAAATATGTCGATGACAACGAAGAGGTTCAAAAGGAGGTTGTTGATCTCTATCCTTTTAAAGGTGTCGAAGCATACTGCAATGATGCTCGTATGTACAAGGATGAGTTCATAAAAGTAGTACTGTCTCTGGACACTGAAGAAGAACAAGAAGCAGTGCCTAATGACACTCTCATTATACCTGTCAAAGGGCGTGTTTCTCATCCTCAATCCTCCAAACCATTGGCTATCCACTTGCCAATCCAGAAGCAGCCAACTGATGGTGGTCAGGATCAAAGGGAGCTCACCTCTTCTGAGCCACTTGTTATCGACTTATGTCGTAACAAGGAAAAAAGGCAGCTCACCTCTTCTGAGCCACTTGTTATTGATTTATCTCATAACAAGGATAAAAGGAAGCTCACCTCCTCTGAGCCGCTTGTTATCGACCTCCGTCGTAACAAGACTAATCCTCCTCCACGTTCTTCTTCTCTCCCTCTTGTAATCAATCTGACCAAGCCTGCTAAGGCTAAAGGTCCTGCTGTAAACACAGATGTACAAATCAATGAAAAAGTATCTACTTTCCAGTATACTGATGTCATTTATCATGCTAAGTGCTATTTGGATATGTTAGATAGCTTTCAATCATTTACAATGGGAGTTGTACAGTCTCTTCAAACAGAAGTCTCACTCGAACATCCAAATGACTCATATCGTGTTGTTCCTGCTCGAAAGAAAGGCGAGAGTCCAATACTTTTTAGTAAAGGACCGAAACAACAATTCAGCTATACAGATGATAGCAAAAGTAACGACACGGGGCATCTTCAACTTTGTCGTTACAGTCAACAATCAAAAGACATCATTCGAAAGATGGGTTATGACTTCAAGAATGGCCTCAACTACGGTAAAGGTAGAAGAACTCCTATCCGTACAACTGTTCCGAAAGGAAAGTCAGAGATGTATTATAGCAGGACTAAAAGAGGTCTCGGATATTCTTCTCCTCCTGTCTTATCTCCAGCAGGCTCTGAATCTGATAGTAAAGAGCGTTCTAACTCTTCTGATTCCAGATCATGGGATTCTGACACCAGCATCGGTCAAGTTCATCGGCTGACTATATCTTCTAACATGGTCTCCGTCAAACTTCTAGAAGGCTATGACGAAGATATTGGAAAAAATCCCGAAACAGATCCTTGGGCTCAACGAATGGATACCCAATGGGAACTCCGATTCGAACAAAGGGAACCTCCTACCGAAGATCAATTAGTTCAAATTGATGTAGGAGAAAGCGGGTCCCCTCGTCCAATATTCATCAGCAAGAACCTCCCAGAGGCAGATAAGCAAGAATTAATTCTTCTTATTCAAGAATACATTGATGTCTTTGCCTAGAGTTATGAAGACATGCCAGGACTAGATCCCAAAGTTGTTACTCACAAATTGAACATCCTGCCTAATGCAAAACTGGTCAAACAGCAACAACGACATTTTAAGCCCGAAATGATGGACGCAATCGATGATGAAGTCAAGAAGCTTATAGCTTGTGGCTTTATTCGAAAAAAACAACATCCAGATTGTGTAGCCAATGTCGTCCCAGTTCTAAAGAAAATCGGAAAAGTTTGAGTCTGTATCGACTTTCGGGATCTTAATGAAGCCTGTCCAAAGGATGAATTTCCTCTTCCTATCACAGACGTCATGATTGACAACACCTGTGGGTTCGAGCGAATATCCTTCATGGACGGATTCTCCGAATACAATCAGATTCGGATGAATCCTGAAGATGAAAAACACACTTCTTTTCGTACTCCTCGTGGAGTCTATTGCTATACCGTGATGCCATTTGGTCTCAAGAACGCTGGTACAACTTACCAACGAGCTATGAGTACCATCTTTCGAGATCATCTGCGCAAGACTGTCGAATGCTACGTCGACGATATTGCTGTCAAAAGTCGTCTAAAGGAAGATCACATCCAAGACTTGAGAACTATCTTCAATCTTATGTGCCAACATCAACTCAAAATGAATCCCACCAAGTCATTCTTGGGTGTCTCTAGTGGCAAATTTCTCGGCTTCGTCATTACCTCTAAGGGTATACACGTGGATCCCGAGAAGATCAAAGCCATTCAAGAGATGCGTCCTTCACGCAATCTAAAAAAGCTACGAGGATTCCAAGATCGACTTGCGTATATCAGGAGGTTCATTTCAAATCTGTCTGGACGCTGTAGACCATTTACTCAGTTAATGAAGAAAGGTGTATCTTTTATTTGGACTGAAGAATGTCAACGAGCATTTGACGACATAAAATGATATCTCATGAACCCACCAGTCTTGATGCCACCAATCTCTGGCATTCCGTTCTTAATGTATGTCCGTGCTATGGACCATTCATTGGGTGCTTTACTTGCCCAAAAGAACAAAGAAGGCCATGAACAAGCTATCTATTATCTCAGTCGTACTATGATTGGTGCCGAACACCGTTATAGTCCGGTCGAAAAAGAATGCCTAGCTCTTATGTTTGATGTTCAAAAGACGAGGCATTACATCATTGGCCAAACTATTCATGTCATATCCCGAGTTAATCCTCTTCGGGTACTGATGAAGAAGCCTAGCACACTCAATTCCCGGCTGGCTACATGGGCCATTCTGCTAGCCCAATATGACATGGTATATGTTCCTCAAAAGTCTGTCAAAGGTCAAGCACTGGCGGATTTCTTAGCAGCTCATCCTGTTCCAGAGACATCTAAACTCTATGATGAAATTCCAGACGAGACAATAGAATCAAATACAATCTCCGAAGAATTTCTACTTGGCGTCTATTCTTTGACGGTGCATCTAGGATTGGACCCAATGGTACCATTGTCGCAGGAGTTGGAGTTGTTCTCGTTTCTCCAGACGGGTCAGCTATTCAAAGAGCCTATTCCCTAGATGAACCTTGCTCCAACAACGTAGCAGAATACAATGCTCTACTCATTGGCCTTCAGTTAGCTAAACAACTAGACGTCGAGTATCTTGAAGTTTATGGTGACTCCAAGCTGGTTGTTAATCAGGTTAGAGGAACCTATGAAGTTCGCCATCAAGATCTAGTGCCTTACTATGAAGCGACAATCAACATGGCTACATTATTCAAAGCCTTCTTCATTGAATATGTACGTCGAGCTTGCAATACTGAGGCAGATACTTTGGCTAATCTTGCAGCAGTCTTAGCCATCCCTATCAAAAGACAGCAGGTGGTGGTTATCTCTAATCGAGAATTGTTCTGTATCGAAAACAATCGTAACATTGAGTTCGGTAATCTTACTGAAGCCAATGTTATCAGTGAAGATTGGAGAGCTCCCTTCATCTACTTCATAGTTCATGACATACTTCATGAAGATCCCAAGGAAGCTACGAGTATTCGTCGGCGGTCTCTGCGATTCTACTACAATCAGACTACCAAAACTCTTTACCGGCGGACTTTTGACGGTCTTCTCTTGCGCTGTCTTGATGGTGATGAAGCGAAGCAAGTATTGTGTGAAGTTCACGATGGTGTCTGTGGAGCACATCAATCCGGTCCTAAACTACAGGATCGCATCCGACGCATGGGTTACTATTGGCCCTCTATGGTATCTGATGCCATTGAATATGCAAGGAAGTGTCGAGCTTGTCAAATCCACGCAGATTTTATTCATCAACCGTCGAAATTTCTTTATCCGACTGCTGCTTCCTGGCCTTTTGAAGCTTGGGGCATGGACATTATAGGTCCCATCAATCCTCCTTCTTCTAGAGGACATCGGTTCATACTGGCAATAACTGATTACTTCTCTAAATGGGCCGAAGCTATACCATTGGCTGAAGTCAAGACCAGCAGCGTCATCAACTTTCGTCAAACACCATGTCATCTATAGATTTGGTGTACCTCGACGAATTATCCATGACAATGGACCTCAGTTCATCAGCCAAAAGTTCACAAGGTTCTGTGACGGTCATCGGATTGACAATGTCGCTTCGACAGCCTACAATCCTGCTGCTAATGGCTTAGCTGAAGCCTTCAACAAGACTATCATCAAGCTCCTTAAGAAGTTTGTGTCTACTAACAAACGAAACTGGAGTGAAAAGCTTGGAGAATGTCTATGGGCCTACCGTACTACGATCCGCAACTCTACAGGTTGTACACCCTTCTCTTTGGTGTATGGCTGTGAAGCAGTTCTACCCTTGGAACTTCAAATTCCGTCTTTAAGGATTGCTATCGCCAACGAGCTCACTATAGAGAACAATGATCTTCTCCGACTCCAAGAATTAGAAGCGCTCGATGAGAAGCGGTTAATGGCTCAACAACATATTGAGTTAAACCAAACCCGCATCTCCAAGACTTTCAACCGCAAAGTTAAGGTCATAGCCTTTCAGAAAGGAGAGCTTGTTTTAACAGTCAGGCGTCCCATGACTATGACTCATATGAGCAAGGGCAAGTTCGATACAAAGTGGAAAGGTCCATATATCGTGAGCAAAGTTTTCTCAAATGGAGCCTATCAACTCACAGAGCTAGACGGTCGAGTTGTAATGATGCCTATCAATGGCAAGTTCCTCAAAAAGTATTATGTATAAATGTAAAAGACATTGCTTGTAATCATCAGACAAGTTCATAAATAAAATTCAATTTTATTTCATCATGAATGATAGTACATAATATCAAGGAAGGTCATTATCATCATCCTTCTCAAAATTGGGACGCGGGCTACTGCCATCCTTATCGAAGACATAGTCGGTAAAAGAGCCGAGAACATTCTTGCCCGAACCCACCAGGAACTTGCAAGCAGCCATCCTCATGGCTTCTTCTTCTTCAGTCTTCCCTGGTTTAAGAAGGAAATCCAAGATGTCCCTTGGCGGCTTGGGTGCAGACGAACCTTCGCCCGCTGCTATCTGCTTTGGCTGGTTGGGATTGACTGGACGTTCCTCAGTACCCGTTTCAACCTTCGGGACGATCTCAGCCTTCTTGGATGCATCTCCAGACGACATCTTTATGTTGAAAAGTGAAAGTGATCATCCTATCTGATTTTTTGTTCTATTTATAGACAGAGATTCGTACGACAACGAAGTGACACATTCATTTGACGGTTCGCCCGTTCATTACATTCATCCGATGGTTCGCCCGTTCATTACATTCATCCGACGGTTCACCCGTTCATTACATTCATCCGACGGTTCACCCGTTCATTACATTCATCCGACGGTTTGCCCGTTCATTAAATTCATCTGACGGTTCGCCCGTTCATTAAATTCATCTGACAGTTCGTCCGTTCATTACATTCATTCGACGGTTCACCCGTTCATTACATTCATCCGACGGTCCACCCGTTCATCTGACGGTTCACCCGTTCATTCAATTCATTTGACGGTCCATCCGTTCATCCTAACGATTCATTTCGTTCATTCATTTTGTTCACACATTTTGACGATTCATTTTCGTTCATTCATCCATTCCTTCACATCAGCAACTTATCATCTTTGATTAAGTTGTCTACTGAAATAATGATATTCAACAAATTATATTCTGCCATGTCCACATTACCTCTGAGCAGATATAATGAATATAATTATTTTCCAAAATCAAGAAATATATCATGTCTTGCACCTCTGAATATATTTTCTATCGCTATTATTTATATCTGAATAAGATATGCAATAAATAATAGAGCCACCAAGAGAATGTCTTTTTATTGATCAAAATTGAAAGACATTACAAAATTACATATTACAAACAAATTAAAGATACAAAAAGTCTTTCTCATTCTGCCGGCGGAGTCATCAAGTTAGTCATCTGCCGCTTTAAAGATTGCAGTCGCTCCTCACGAGATTCCATCACTCGCTTCCTAGCTTCCTCCATTCCAGACTTATCGTCAAAAGATGGCATGGTTACTAATTTGCGAGAGATTTCAGCCTGATGAGTTGCGACATACTTATCTCTTTCTTGAGTCAGAGCGTTCAGTTGTTGAACTGCAGCCTGATGTTCTGTGGCTTCATTCTCCAGAGCAAGCTGGACAAGTTTCAGCTCTTCTTGAAGACGGGCATATTTTGTTTGCAGCTCAGCAACTTTTCTCTCATTCTCTTTAGCAACAGATGCTATTATTTCTACTTGGGAATTATACTCAGCAGACTTAGTAGAGAAAGTGTCCAAAAGAACTTGGAGATCAACCTTCGCAACTGCAACTTCTTGTGACATCTTCTCAAATTCAGCCTGTACCAAGAGCTCCATCTCCCCTCTATTAAGCTCTTTGTAAATCTTAACCGATGCCTCCAGCTCATCTAGTACATGTTCAAGAAAAATAGCTTGAGCTTCGTCGCCTTGCCTGCGGATGGCATTGATCAAATAGGAGGTTGGGCCTCTAACTGTTGAGAAACCAGCATCTTCTTTCTCTATCACCCTATCTATTAGGGGTCCCAACGAATTAAAGAAAAGGTTGGAGAAGGAGCTAATGATAAATCGGTTAGTAGCCAGAGCTCCAGGAGTAGCAGCTACTCCCATAGACGTCGAAGCAACAGCAGGTGTCTGTGAAGATAGACGTTCAACTTCCTCCTTTTGAGTAGAGGGCTCTTTAGACAGAGGAGCCATCGTAGAGCTAGCTGCCCCTCCCAGATGTTCTTCTGCAAAATCAAATAAACTTTATCATTGATTGTTGTTGTCATTAGCAACTAATTGAAAAAGATCAAAAGTAAAAATGCAATCTTACCATGACTTGGTTCAGCAACAAGTTTGTTATCTGTTGGCACAGGTTCTAATCTAACAGAAGTAGCCTCAGACATTACTGCCTGGCTACTTCCTGCCTCAGAGCCACCCGAAAAATGTCGGCTACCACTAGCTATAGCCGTTATTGGCACTATGTCTGTACATACGGGAGGAACTGGGGAAGATTCAAGTTCTGCATGGATAAAAATGTAGATGTCAGCTATTTGAATCTATGAAAAGAAGGTTGATAAAATCATTTAATACCTTTGGGATCAGCAGGAGTAGTTTCAGCAGGTGCTACTTCTTCACCCGCATTCTTTTCTTGAGACACATGCACCTCAACATCCTCTTCAGGATTTAGCATGTCATCTACAGCTTCCGAGGATATATGGACATTAGCGTCCTCTTCTGGATTTAAAGTATCATCAACAGCTTATGTTGATGTATCTTCACTGTCCTCTGGCGCTTCTTCGCTGTCAGTTGCGGTGGCCTGATCGACATCATCCTACAAGCCGAAGTCGCAATCATTTAGAGCTTCAATCATTAAACGATCTTCTTCTTCACGGAGTGTCCCTGGTGTAGTAGGAAGCTGGGTAGTTTCTACCGCAAGAGAAGGAGATCGCAAAACTTTATCATCCCTCTGCTCAGCTTTATCCCTCTGCTCAACCTCGTCCTTCTGCTCTGGAGTAGGAGTCTCCTGCCTAGGCTCAGGGACAGGTGTAGGGGATGACATGGTGATTCCAGCAACAGCACTGGCCACCACCGAGGACAAGATTTGTCTCGGAGGAGTGACCACCCTCTTTTTTCTTCTGGAGGCCAGTTTCTTTCTATGTAGAGGTCTCTCTGGACTCTCTACATCTACTACATCGACCTGCCTTGGAAGAGAGGTCGGCGTAGTCGCTTCTTCTCTTTGGGTCGACTCGGCCAGTTGCCGAGATTGTGACATGGTGGTGACCTTCTCTGATGGATCTAGGATAAGCTTCTTCTTTGCAACCGGAGAAGAAGGTCCATCAATCCTTCTCTTTTTCTCCTTGGTTGGAGATTTGACAACTTTCAAGAAAATTCGCAGTGGTTCGTTGACCTCCTCAGGGAAGTTAGCTTCCCTTGAGGCTTCCAACGGGTCATCCACTGGCTCATGCTCCTCGTCATTACCTGGAGCTAATATAACAGTTGCTCCCTTCTTCAATCGCGTCGCTGTCGCAAAGCTATCTACAAGGCTGAAGTTCTCGGCGAATGTATTCGCTGCTGTATAAAAAAGCGAATATGTGTATAACATCCGAGGGCCGTGATCACTCTTGGTCGGCATCGAGAACACTGTTCTTGTGTCTCGAGCGTTATAATAATCCCAGGCCCTGGCGCCATCAATCAGATAACCTTTTCCTTGCAGGCAAGTTATAGCGTTACCCACGTGGAACTGGTCATAGCCGAATTGACGGGCAAAGCAGCTGGGAAGATATTGTTCTAAGTAACATTCAACTTTAAATCTATAAACCAAGTGCGACGGCCTAATCGTCCTCAGCCAATCAAATGCTGCGAGACCCAAAGGCTGTCTCCCAAGATCGACCAGATTTGTTGACATATGTTCATAGCCAGTTGGAGGGGCAATACAGTAGAAATTCCACCCCTTCCCAAGATTCAAAGCACGTCTACAATCTTTCAGACTGGTGTATATCCATTTACTCCGGGAGAATCTCCGTAAATAGCTACCGCCGACTGCTCCCATATCAGGGTTCATCAATGACGGATGGTGCAGAAGCAACCATCCGAACAAATAAGTGTAGGGCAGCTCCAGCCGAGGGAAGTTCCCCTTCTCGCCTTTCCATTTGAGCATAGATTCAACATAAAGATGAAGACCAGCGTTTACTCTACAGGTCGTCGCCGACAGAAGATCCATCCGGTATCCAAAGACTAACCGGACAACAGTAAAGAGCACGCCGCGATGGAAGCGATCTACGGCGCTCGCTCCAGGGACGACGAATCGTCGGAGCCAATATATGAGGAAACCCGCCAGCTGGGCTTCCTTTGTCATAGGCCTATAGCCCATTCTCATGAAACTTTCAATAAAATCTCCTGTCTTGAAAGGAGGATATTGAAGTTCATCGTCAACTTGATGTCCATTTCCTTGTTTTCCTCCATCAATCCTATCACCTCACTATGGCTGAGTGGTTTGAAGAAGGTAGGGTTGCACGTATCGTGGTCCTTAGTCTTCTTCTCGATGATGTGGTTGAGGAAAAGATAGGGCAACCACTTTGACGAGTAGCAAGTGCCCGAGGACCCATTCTTATAATACATGGAGCAAATCTTATAGTGGCACAGTAGTTCTTCAAAAACGGCCACCATCTCGGCATTCTCTCGTCGAAGTCGGTCCAACTCATCATTAGTTGGAACATATTCTTCATAGGGGAAGTCTCCCATTGGTAAGCTCGAGATATATTTCATCTCATGAAGAGCTAGTCCAATTTCTCCACAGGGTGTCATGAAAGTCCCTATCCTAAAATTGTACCTCTCCGCCAAAACGAGAAACAGATGAGGGTTGGGGTGGAATCCATATACGGTAGAGTATACCGCCTGATACAGCTCAATCTCTTTGAGCTTCTCTTCGAACTGAACCAATATCCAATTGGTTATGCAATTCCATCTTTTGTTATCTGGGTTCACCAGACATGTTAACCGGATGTCCTGATCCGGATATCTTCCCTCAACCTTTGCAAATTCATTTGCAAAGATCGGTATTCTAACTGACAGCAGTAAGGAGGAGTTCTCCGGCGGGATGCAGCCATGCTTCAATCCTTTGAGCAAGGAGCTGTGACGCTCAGAGGAGCTATAGAACATATCCTTGCTATTCGGTCCTTTCTTCACACAAATATTTCCTGTTCTGGTTTGCTGGAGAGGGGTAATATCCCAGTCCATCCTCCTGGGATAGCTCGCATGAGCATAGCGGGATAGAGGGAGGCATCTGGCAATGTCTGGTAACAGTATTCTTTTCTCACCTCTCTGGAAGAGTCTTTGTTCAACTCGAGGACGTGGTTGAGAACTCTTATCAAGAGCCTCACCAAATAGAAACAGGGGTTTCTTATGAGTAATGGCATCGGCAGTCTGCAGAGGCTGCCCGTTCATCAGACTCAATAAGGTTTCATTGTCCTGTGCTACTAAGATGGCTTGACGGAAAGATGGCAGAGCATATTGAGGAAATATCACATAAGATAAATCTTCCTTAAACTCTGGTTCAGCAAGGGTCCCTGCAAAGATTTCATAATCTGGGTCTTCTCTGATGTTAACTGCATCAAACAGAAAGACATAAGTCAGTACATGCAAAATCAAAGATTCTGTCCAAAAAATCAGCAAATTGCACAAGCATCAGATTGTGCTGACTGTAAAACATCAGATTACACAACAGCAGCTTCTATGCACAAACTGTCCAGTTGTGCCAACTCATCCACTTGCGCAAGCCTTCAGATTGCGCTGAATAACTTGCACAAAGCATCAGTTTACGCTGGACAGCCTTGCGCAAATCAGCAGATTGTGCTGGACATTTGCCAGCGCTTTCCACCGATTGCGCAAGAAAATAGTTTTCATAAAAATGAAAACTATTGGGTTTGTGCAACCGAAACCCTAAACAGGGCGGCGCAATATAACCAAATATCTAAAAAGAGATAGGTTTGAAGATTCAATCATGTCGAAGAACCCTAAAAAGTGTTTTGTTCGAGCGGCTACCTTGCAGTGCGGGATGACCAACTTCGTGTCGTAAAATGCGCGACGCAGCCCGAGTCGAAGACTCGGCGGGGGCTTTGCCCTTGTCGGCGGCAGAATGCTTCGGAGCCATTGAAGTCGACGGAGAAGAAGGAAAAGAGTCGGAGTGGGCTCGGGAATTTTCTCTCTTGAACAAAGTAGAAACAAGTAAAGAATGACAGAAGGAAGAAGGAGAACTATTTATAGTTTTTCGAGAGTAACGGTCGCCTCGGATTGCGCCGAAGAAATTGAAGCTGATTCCTCCAATTGCGTAGACAGGACATTACTTGCGCAACTTAATTTTAAAATCAAAATTCAAAGTATTTCGAAGCTTTGAATATTTTCAAACTTCGAAAACTTTGAAGGGGGTCTTGTAGGTCCTAAAAATCAAGTTGCACCCATCAAAGAAGTCATGAAAATCAAATTGTGCATCCTTCAAGTGAACTATGCAGGAGACAGATTACGCAACAACTCGATTGCACAGGCTGAACTGCACATTCATCTAAGTACGCAAACTGACGTGGCCTCGTCATCATTATCTGACAGAGAATCAGATCTTCTGACAGCTGACAGTCCGAAGAACGAAGAAACTGTTCGTTTATCGTGCAACACAGCGTTCGAGGACAGCTGTACATGCAGCACAATCTGCCAGACTTTCTACAGCGTAATTCAATCGAGCGCAATCTGAAGCCAGCACAATTCATGTGGCGCACTCCATCAAGACAACTGACAATGTACACGTGGTCTACATGCCATCAATTACTCACCATGTGGCAACCGTCTGTACACGACCAAGCGCATTTCAATCAAACAATGCCACGCGTCACATACAGGTGGTCCACGATCGAGTAACTGCCTGCGTAGTTTATTGCTTGCGCAATCCAAAGTCTGCGCAATCCATCCTATGCAACTCAGAATAACTAAAAGTTAGTTATTTCCAGAACTCTATAAATAGAGTTTCAAGTCTTCATTAACACACACAGATCATATCAGACACACATTCAAGTCATCACCAGAGATCAGGAGTTCTTGCCAAAGTGCTGCTGCAATCTTCAGAGGCTACCGTCTTCAAAGTTCACATCGTCCAAGGGATAAAGCGATCGTCTTCAGATCGGATTCCTATAGTTTTACTTTCCCAGAATTCTTGTAATCTTCTTACAAAGTTTGTGAAATAAAGATCAACTTTTTTTTGCAAACACATGTCCGCTTTGACAAAGCATTAAAAAAGTCCTCATCCAGTATGACATCTCCATGATTATGTTGCTTCATCAGATATTGTATGTCGCTCTGACTGAAGGGTTCAAAGAAACGAGGAGCACAAGCTTGATTTTCAAGTGGCTTGTCCTCCCGTGCATGACCCAAGAAGAGATATGGCATCCACTTGGTGGTATAGCAAGTACCTACAGTGGTACTTTTGTAGAAGAGCGAGCAGATTTTGTAGTGACATAATAACTCTTGGAAGATGGTGATCATCTGAGGATTCTCTTCCGCCATAGCATCCAATTCGTCATTTGTGGGCACATACTCTTCGTATGGATTATTGTCCATTAGTAGATGAGAGAGATATTCCATCTCATGGAGAGCAAATCCTATTTCTCTATGGGAGGTCATGAAAGTCCCAGTGCTTTTATTATACCTCTCTACTAAAGCTAGGAACATATGAGCGTTTGGGTGAATGCCGTATACTGTAGTCCAGATGGCATTGTAGAGACCCAGATCGAGGAGCCTGTCCTTGAATTGATCCAAAATCTAAATAGATAAGTTGCTCCAACGCTTCATATCTGGGTTAACTAGACCTGTCATACGCATACCGCGGTCTGGATATCTTCCTTCGGCTCTTGCAAATGTATTTGCAAAAATGGGTATTCTGACTGGAAGGAGCAGAGAAGAATCCTCAGGAGGAATGCAACTTGGCTTCAAACCTCTCAAGTGGGTACTGTACTTTTCGGAAGTACTGTAAAAAAGGTTCCTGTGCTTCGGACCCAGTCTGTAACAGATTTTGCTGACTCTTGCCTATTGAATTAGAGTCAGATCCCATGACATTCTTCTGGGATAGCTTACAAATTCATACTGGGATAATGCCATAGACCTCGATATTTCTGTGAGGTATATGACTTTATCTTCATCTTTGAATATTTACCCCTCTTTTTTGGTCTTGGGCTGGGAAGCCTTCTTGATGGCATCCCTGAACAGAAAGGCAGGTTTCTTGTGGACCACAGTATCCAGACTTTCTAGAGGTTCACCATTCATTAAGCTCAGCAAAGTTTGGTTCTCTTGGGCTATAAGGAGGGTCTTTCGTGCTTCAGGACCATCGTACTGAGGGAATGTGACATGAGACAAATTCTTCTTGTATTCTGGGACATTAAATGCTGAAGCAAATCTTTCAGTATTAGGGTCTTCCCTGAGATCAACTGCAAAAGAAAATATATGAACAAAAGTTAGAAACAACAAGAGTGTGCAACTTTATAAAGAGCAAAATAGTTAAGTTGTGCAAACATTCTGAGTTGCACGATATTCTAGGTTGTGCAACATCCTGGGTTACGTAACACCCTAGGTTGCACAACATCCTGAGTTGTGCCACATCCTGGGTTGCGCAACAATTAAGTTGCACAACATTCTGAGTTGCGCGACAACCTGGTTGCACAACATACTGTGTTGCGTGAAACTTAAGTTGCATAATATCTCAGGTTGCGCTATATACGTGTTGCGCCATAAATTATTTGCATAATATTTTTGATTGACACAACTGAGTTGCACAACAACATGCACAACACGGTTCGTAAGGACGAACAGTGCTCAAATAAAGCAACCACACCCTAAGAAGTGGTGGCACAGAGTTTGTGATGCGCCAAACACTCTAAAAAGAGGGGCGCAAGTCAATTCCATCCTCCATAAGTTCAATTTGTTCGTCCTTGATTACCTTCCAGAGTTGGGTTTGCTGTTTCTCGTCGAGAGGAGGGCGGCGCATACTGTGATGCACGGGTCGGTGGAGCATGAGTCGAAGGGGCGACGACGCCCTTCCCTTTGTCGGCGACGGTCTTTTTGGGGGCCATGTCGTCGAGGAAATAGTCGGAGAAGAGGGTTGCAAGAGTTTAAAGTATTCTCTTAGAAGATTAAAAGTAAATGTAAAGAGTGACAATTAGTTAAGCAAGGGTTATTTATAGCCTAAAGAACAGAATCCTAATAGTCGCCCTAAGTTGCGCATAATAAATCATAACAGCTTGCAACAGACTGCGCGAGATAGGCGCAACTTGACTCGATAATTGTCATAATTCAAACTATTTCAAAGTTTTGTGACATTTAAAAATTCGAAAACTTTGAAGGGGGTCTTATAGAGCCTAAAAATCAAGTTGTGCCATATTTTTTATTGCTCAATAATCAAGTTGCGCCCCAAAAATCAAGCTGCGCCACTGTTATGAAGCTCAGAGATCAAGCTGCACCACTGTTCAGGCTGCACCAAATATTAGACTGTGCCCCATCACATTGTGCTAAAATCTACGTGGCACCTGACAAATATTGCTATCATTAACTGACAACGCTGACAATTGACAGCACAGTGACTGAAGAAAATCTTTTCGAATCTCGCAAAGCGTGGCGCTCGAGACGATTTGTTATGATTTGTGACAGCTGTCCTACGCACTCTGTGAGTTGTGCCTAGGCACAATCTGAACAAATTCTCCTCATACATTTAAATGCTGCCACGTACCTATGCACTAAGTTGCGCTTAGGCACAACCTAATCAAAAGTGCAGTTTGACTCGTTGACTGAAGCTCGCACAACCTGATAAAGTTGAAGCAACTTACGTTCTAAAACAGGATGATATGGCGCACATGCCACTAATCTCTCAAAATGTGTCCACTACTCTGTACACGACCATACGCATTTCAATCATATGATACCACGCGTCTAAATACAGTTAGTGCCCGTTCGAGTAACTGAATGGAAGTTGCACAACCTGAAGTTGGTGTAACCCCAAAGTGGCACAGTTTAACCTCGTGCACATCAGAATAACTGCTAAAACATTTATTTCCAGAACTCTATAAATGGAGTTTCCAATCATTATCAAGGCATAACAGAGATCATCAGAGATCAAGTCTTCTTGCAAAAGTGCTGCTGCATTCTCCAGAGGCTCTAGTCTTCAAGTTCACATCGTCCAAGGGATAAAGCGATCGTCTTCTGATCGGATTCCTAAAGTTGTACTTCTCCAGAATTCATTGTACTTTGTACGATTCTTTTTAAGTTTGTTATAAACTTTTTGTTTTTTGCAAACACACCTCACATATGGGTTAGCTGTACCTTTTTATTGTGGATAACCATCTATGATGTGTCGTATTAACCCAAGCCATTCACATGTCGAAAGGTATTTCAAACATACTATCTGTTTATTGTACATGTTCATTACTAGTTGTCTTGTTCATCCATGTTCTTGCTAGTGGTTCTTGTTCATGTTTATTGTTTCCCGTTCGTCTATATATTTCTTTATTTTTTTACTACATCTCTACTGTCTATCTTATTTTGTATTCAGTTACATAAATGCAATTGGGTTGTACTTTGCTCCTTTTCTGACTGGATCATTGCAGGTGACTTGGCATGCTTCCTACTTTTACGCTATGGACTATATGGGGAAAATAGAGACCTTGGAGGCCGACCTTAGACTCTAGATTAGATAGTTCTTTTATTTTAGCAAGTTTGTTCCCGAATGTCATTTTGATGAATTAATGGAATTGTAATTTGAATTATTATTGTGAATGAGCAATTAGATATAATTTTATTGTATTTGAGTTGACCTTAAGATATAGACAACGTACTACCGTCGATGCTGCAACGTAGGCTGGACTTGGATACGTACTCGTATCCCAAAAAGGGGGTATGAGTCGTGATAAGTTTTTTTGGTGGCCCATACAGGTCTATTTTCGTAAAATTGTGTGAACTCACGGTAATACCTATATTAGTCATACTACTACGGGTCTGCGACTAGGAAGTACTCATTCACAATTAGGATTGTTTTGACTTTAGGAGAACGACTATGACTAGGAGTTCCTTATTCAATTTGACTGTTGGGTAGTTAAGGTTGCTACATAGGCCGTGTGATTTACCAAGAATTTATTGAATTCTAGACCCTATTAGATATTTAAGGAATTTTTATAGAAAAATATACTATTGTATTTTAATACGATGGTATGATTAAAGGTGGATAGACTATTCGTTTGGTAAACTATGACTTCCTATGATTTGATTCCTAATCTTGATCATTTATTTTTGCCCTCTTTAATTAGCATCATATCGTAAGTCCAAATTGCTTATTTATTTCTTATTTTGCTATAAGGAATTATTTTTACAATTTCTGATTCTATTATCCATATATAAATCTCGAGTTAGTTTTTGATTCAAAGTTTTTCCCTCAATCATTTAAATATCCATAAAATAGAGATTAGAATGTTTATACTTCTAATCGATCATTTTATTAAGACTTATAGGACATATACTTACACTTTTCTATCTTGATCATCTTAGAACTTGTTTGAATTTCTAGAAGCTCCTTTGAAATTTTTACGTATATAGTTGGAATAATTTTTGATGACTTAAAATGGCAAGGCAGATGCGCACTGTCGCTATTTATTTGAATTATAGAGACTGCGGGTTCACTGCAGCTAGCAGCGCATTGGCAAGGCATAACCCCTAAGTTGAAGTAATTTTAGGTAAGCGTAGGTTATCGAATATTATTAAAACTATGCCCTAGTTGTCCTATTTGATCTTTGAATTATTACGTCAATATTGGATAAAGTTAATAGAATGTTCGATACCATGTCATTATTTGAGTCATGACACTAAGGGCTTCTTGTAGCTAGATGTACACTAGCGAGGCATAAATTTTCGGTAAAATGACTTCATATATACATACGTTTTCGAATATTATAGAGACTACATCCTTTTGGCTTCTGACTATTGATTCTCACGGTTCACAATTTCATACAATCTCACTTAAATTTGATTTAATTCTTATAATTTTATTTCTTGACATTTCCTTCTTATCTTTCTATTTCTAAATTATCATTTGTCTTCCTAGTAATCTTTTTAAAAAATTCCTTCCACTAGATTCCTAAACGTATCCAGATTTTGATTCTAAAATCATGCCTAAATGATTTTGGTTAAATAGTTAATCATATTGAAATGATTTTGATTTGATCCTCCTTAAATGATTTTTCATCGCGAATAGACTATTTTTTATTATATTACAATCGTGCCAATCCGTATCTTTTCCTAAATTTTAATTCTATCCGCTGATCAATTTTGATCATTGATCGTATCATTTCTTGATTATAATTATAGTCGTGCCTAATCATACCCATTTGAAATCTCGAGGACAAATTTTTTTAAGATGGGTAGATTTGTAAGCCACTTTCCGATTTTTTTTAAATTATTATTTTGTTATGATTAATTTTATGATTATTAGGAGTTATGCCTAAGCTTATAAGTTAGCTATGACCATACTAAGGTCATATGGCCTCTAGACAGCTTATGTATGGTTATTTAACTATTTTATTTTTTCCATAATTTTTGGATATTTTTAGTTATTTAATTTATGAAGGTTTATCAATTTTAATGACTTCAAATATTTACTATAGGGTCATTCAGGGGCATTTTTGGACAAAGTAATTTTTTATTTGGGCTCTAGAGTGTTAAAAATATTTTCTATAATGTTTTAGTATTTTTTAGAATTTTTAGAAATTTATTTGGAGTTATTTGGCTTTAAAATGGTTTAAAAATCTTTTTCTGAATTTATTTACCCAGTCAGCAGGCAGTGGCCCACTCATCAGCCACCCGGGATGAGTGGAGCAGTCAACCTGTCAGCCCAGTCAGCGGCTAACTGGGCTCTGGCTTCCAAATTAGGAAGTTGGCTGCCAGCTTGGCTTGGCTCAACCCGGGTCGCCATCTGGCCGTCCATTTTTGGACGGCTATATATATATATATATATATATATATATATGTGTGTGTGTGTGTGTGTGTGTGTGTGTGTGTGTGTGTGTGTGTATAAAATAACAGTTTTCCGAAAACCCTATTATTCTTTGGCCGTTTTTTAGAGAATTGATCTCGGTGATTCCCCGATTCTCGAAGCGATTGCGGATAGTCCCGACCTCGTTTTCGTGCACTGTTTTTTTTGTTGGAATTGTATCGAGGTCAACTTTTAGAATATATAATTTATTACTAATATTTTGCTTGTGAATTTATGGAGAATTATTTGAGTGTTGGTTGTCCAAAAATCGACACGTCGCGCGGTTTTCGAGATTTTGGGAGATCCCAAACTCTAATTTGTGATCTCTTTAAATTTTTGGAAAGCTAACATGACGATCTTTGACATATAAATTTTCCAAAATTTTAGAAATTAGATTACTATTTTATTTATTATGATGAACTCATATTTGATCGATAAATCACCGATTTGGTCACGGTTAGCCATAACGGCGATAAATTTTGACAAAATTATAATTTTGCGGCACGGTCGATTCTGGTGGACTCGTGGTGCTGAAATCTACCAAGATGCAATTTCAAAAATCTCAAGCTCCTAACGTGTGACTAGTCAGTCAATGATACTCCTTGATTTGCGTGCCATGGTTTCCAAAATTAATAATGTGACTTTCTATGACCAAAATTCTTTATTTAAAGTATTTTTTAGATTATTATTATTAGGTTAAATTAGATTTTTAAGTGATATATTTTATAATTAAATAATATTATTATTTTTGGTATTTAAGTATAGCTTATTGACCTTAAAAATAATATTATAATATTTTTTATATATTTAAGTTATAGTTTTTGACTTAAACATGATTTTTTTATAGTTTCCAAAATATTTATTTAAAATATTTTGACTAATAGTTTCAAATATCAAAATGTATTTCTAAAATAGTTATATATATATATATATATATATATATATATATATATATATATATATATATATATATATATATATATATATATATTTGTTTGTTTATACAAAATTCTCTTCGTTTTCTATTTTGATCGTGACTAGTCATACGTTTTTATTTCTTATGATTCTAACTACTTCATATTGACCCTAGGCTAATAGGACTGTCCCGGACCCAATGACACGGTCTATTCCATCGTTAGAGGTCATCTTGCATAGTTATAACATCCGCGACTATTCTACGCCAACATGATCAAGTCACATAACAACTGTAACTACTTGAGGCAAGTACACTATTGCTTTAGGTGATTATAATATAATACTGTCTTTCATTGTGTATTCATTGAGTATTCTCTTGAGGCATGATTGTGACACGATAGACTTAATTGTATCATTGCTCATTTATTGACTGTTTAGTGAGTCGGGAGGGAAAATGCTCGGTAGGTATGTGAACAAAGTCCAATGATTGTTATTGTGGATAGCTATGTGTTAGGTGTACCTTTTTATTATGGATAGCCATCTATGATGTGACGTATTAACCCAAGTTGTTCACATGTCGAAAGTTATTTCAAACACACTTTCTGTTTATTGTACACGTTCATTACTAGTTGTCTTGTTCATCCATGTTCTTGTTAGTGGTTCTTGTTCTTGTTTATTGTTTTCCTTTTATCTACATGTTTCTTTATTTTCTACTGTATCTCTACTGTCTAGCTTATTTTGTATTCAGTTACATAAATATAATAGGGTTATACTTTGCTCCTTTTCTGACTGGATTATTGTAGGTGACTTGGCATGCTTCCTACTTTGTGCTATAGACTATATGGAGGAGATAGAGACCTTGGAGGCCGACCTTAGACTCTAGATTAGATAGTTCTTATATTTTAGCAGGTTTGTTCCTGAATATCATTTTAATGAATTATTGGAATTGTAATTTGAATAATTATTGTGAATGAGCAATTAGATTTAATTTTGTTGTATTTGAGTTGACCTTGAGATATAGACAGCGTACTACCACCGATGCTGTGGCGTAGGCCGGACTTAGATACGTATTCGTATTCTAAAAAGCGGGTGCGGGTCATGATACTATGGTTATGTACTTATGACTCTCTGTACTAGCTTGACACTCATAAAGATAGACTTTTGAATCATTTTGATGAAGCGACGGGGACACCTTATTGCTTTGTCTTATATGATCATTAATTACTGCTTCTTGCTTTGATTGATTGAGACATAGATGCTCTGTGACATCATAGAAGACTTGATTGTAACATGCATCCCCTTATCTTTTGACAGCCATAATTGCCGTATGACATCTTCGTACCTCATACGGGATAGCTAGCCATGTCCGTCCTCGTATTTTGGTACTGGAGCATGACAACACACTACCCAAAAAGTGTTATAGACAAAACATAAGTACAGGACAAATTAGCCCCACCTTACCTATATATGCTCAAAAAATCAAAATTTAAGTCGTGTTAATAATATTTGGGATTTAGTTTTTGTTTTTAGATTGGACGATATTGTACTTGAAATTTCAAATTGTGTAATTAATATTGGCCTAGAAACGAAAATCGGACAATGTGGCTATAATGATTTAAGTTGTAGAATATTACATCGCAACTATACTTAGCAATTTCATAACATAAACCTGCAATAACTTTTCTATACTTGCACACAATATGTTGTAAGCTTTGAAACATTTTGCTAAAAGAATATAAGCTAGATGCTGGACTTGATTATTAGTTGGGCGTATTTTGAGAATCAACTGTTAGAAATTTTATTGTGCCATGTCGATTCATGAGATGAAGAACATAAATTAAATTACGGAAGCGTACCTGAATCCATTGCTAGACTTGATGGATCTTGAAGCGAACGTCTCTTTATTGGGTTCGATCTTCCAACTTGCTACGACCCTTAATGACAAAGGTGAATCCGAATCCTTTGTCTCTCTCTTTCTGTTGATGGGGATGCAGAAGAGAAAAATAGAAAACTTCTCTTTGGTTGCCGTATAAGTTGGGGACCATAACCCTAATGAATATACATATTTATATATACGTTGATATTTCTAATTTGGCCCATCATCAAATTAGAATTATCTCCGGTATCTACACATTAATTCCATGACAATTATACCCTTAAGCCAATTTCCAAATAGACCACTTTAATTTGGCTTAATTATTTAGATAGCCCAAACACAATTAATTTTACATGTGTGTCCCCTTAATTATTGAATAATTCCAACAATCTCCCACTGGGCCACATATGTAACCTTATAATTGTGTTAACCTTAGTGAGCTCATAAATTGCTATCTTAATCCTTAGGGTATATCCGGACAATCTCGTCCATTAACCATATCAACATAGGATCAAAGCGGCATTCGTCACATATAGCATAACTAAACCATCAATGGTCACATATACCAATATAGCTAAACGACATAGATCAATCATGGATGCGTAGCATGGAAATTACATGCAATATGATCAATACATGTCTATTTCCAACTGGTCCTCCTTAACTTTAGTGAGATCAAATACTTTAACATAATGAAAACAAAATGAACTGAATTTCCATATATCTGATCAGATAAATATCCAAAATACTTTAATACATAAATGTGTCCAAAACCAAATAGCACCAAAATACATAAAATACAAACTCCCACTATATTGCCATATTCTTAATTAACACCCATATGAGCAGTATGCTCATGAAAGACCCTGGGTGATAATGCTTTTGTGAGCGGATCCGCTAACATGGAGTTGTCCTAATGTGCTATATAGATACTATAACCATTCTGAATTCTTTCCTTCACAACTAGAAATTTTATGTCAATATCCTTTGACTTATACAAGTTTCTGTTGTTATTGGAATACAGTACTGCTGATTTATTGTCACACCATAATTTTATGTGGTCTTTCAACACCGTACTGTAGGCGCAGCCTTGTGACAATTTCGTAACCATATACCCTGAATAGATACCCCACAACATGTTATAAATCTTGCTTTCATGGTGGAAGAAATTATGAGTGCATGTTTGACACTCATTCAAAATATACCTCCATTAGTCAGCATAACCTGATGTGGATCTCCTGCTGTGTTGGCATCCAACAAAATCGGAGTCGGAATACTTTATGATCTCCAGAATTATCCGATCTCCTACAAAGAGCATATAATTTCTTGTTCTCTATTAATTACCTAAGTAGTTTGGCTGCTATCCAATGATCCATCCATATTTGCTTAAATATCTGCCTAACATCCTAATATGTACACAATATCCTGACGCGTACATACTTGAGCATACATTAGACTCCCTACAACTGATCATGAAGGAAAAATCTATTATATTTTCTTAATTTTAAGGCTAATCTTAGGGCACTTGATTGAAACCGAATTTGTCTCCTTTAACGAGAGGTGTCACCTGGTTTGCATTGAATACTTTAATCAATATACAAAACCAGAAAATTATTCCTACTCCCACTGAACTTGTGATACACACAATCTTCAACAGTGTTTATCTCAAAACCAAACGAGATAATCACTTGGTAAAACTTTAAGTACCTTCGACGAGAATCCTGCTTGAGTCCATGAATAGATTTTGTCAATATACAAACTATATTATTTGGGTCTTTTGACACAAAGTTTTTTGCATACACCATAAATTGTTTTATCGATGCTACCATTGAGAAACACAATTTTGACATCCATTTAATGTAACTCAAGATCAAAATGTGCAATAAGTGTTGTGATTGTTTTAAAAGAGTCTTTCAAAGATACCGAAGAGAAAGTCTCTTTAAAACCAATCGTTGACTTTTGAGTAAAGTCACTAGCTGCAAGACGTACTTTATACCTCTCCATATTATCCTTTTGAATCTTTCCTGGTTTTAAATGTCCATTTTCAACCAATGAACTTCGTATCTTTTGGTAATGTGACAAGTTCCTAAACTTTATTGTCTTGCATAGACTTATACTCCTTATTTATTTTCTCAATCCACTTTTAAGAGTTGGAACTTTCCATGGCCCGACAGAAGATGATTGAATCACCTTCCAATATTCCATAATTTTCCTCACGTTCCTAGATAAATATGACAATATTGTCCGAAATTATATTTCTCCTTTCTCTAGTGGACATCTTAATATTATCGGTTCTTGAGGTTGTTGAGTTTGTTCCTTAGGAATAATTACCTTATCTTGAATGGGGTGATGCTACATTGTCGTTGTTAAGGTATCTCAACAATGACTTATAGAGGTAATTCGATATTGTCTTATTGAGGCTCTGAATTCACTTCTTGATCATGACAAGTATTGAATCCTGCACATCGTCAAAAGTGATAGTAGAAATCGTAATTGATTCCTTCTCAAAGACAATGATCCTGACTTTATTTCTCCCCCAAACTCAACATCCTAAAAAAATATTATACTTTTCGTCTCAAATTTTTTTTCTTAGTGTGGGATCATATAATTATTAACCCTTTCATTTGTCAGCATAGCCAATAAAGTAGCTGCTTACAATTGAACTTTGGTCTGTATTTTCTTTACACATTAATATAGACAATAAAGTCTACAAAGTCAATGAAATCCAAATCTCATCAGACACAAATCATTCAACTTTATTTCTAGAGATGTGACCTAATCGCTTATGTCATAATAAGACTAAAAACATTTATTGTTAATTTTGCATTTAGTACCACATGACTCCACTTGCAAGGTTTTATTGTAAGATGCAATAGTTTTAAATGAATATAGGTTATCATAAACCTTAAGGGAACCGTTACCAATAATATTTGAATTTAAAGATAGACTAAACTTATTATTTTCAAATGAACAATAATAACCAGATTTATCCATTAAGAAAACTGAAACTGAATTTCGTCTAAAAGACGGTACAATAAAAGTGTCTATGTCACGAACCAATCCCAAGTTAATGGGTCAAACCGGACCATGCCCAGCCTGCACCGTGGTGAGACGGCGACAGTAAGCTGTTCCATTTGCAGGTTTTCACAACAACATAAGTATATTTGTTACAACTGTTATATTCGGAAATTGAAACTTTGTTGAATAAAATATTCAGAAATACAACTGGAAAGGAAATGCTGAAATAAAACTACAAACTCCAAATAAAGAAGAAAATGCAGAAAGAAAGACAATCTAAGCATCTGGTTCAGCAGTCCCAGGATCAGCGTCCTCCAGAGACGGCTCCGGTACCGTCGCAGGGTAGAGAACCGGGTCATAATAGCTATTATAGTATAGCTCATCATCCTCAGTGTTACCTAAAATGTTGTCTCCAGTCAGGAGGGAGCAAGAACGAAATATGTATCTCATAATTTAAATAGTAATTGAAAAGTGCAGGGTAAACAGTTTGAAATAATGTTTTTAGCAGTTTAAAACAGTTCTGTGTGATTTGAATATGCAAATGTCTATGACCGGCTTGGGTTGATCAGTAGTATCCTAGCGATACGATATGGCTTATCCCCGTGTGTGAGAGGGGTAAGCTAACACAGTCAGTTCAGTAGGGGCTTTGGTCATAAACGTCTACACTATTCCCCCAGTCCCACATTCAGTAACAGTATCAATCAGTAGTTGAACCCTAAGATAGAGTTCCGTGTCAGCAATGTGGTTTAACATGCAGCTTAACTTTACTAAGTAAAATACAGGAATACATAATCCGAAACTTGCCTTGTATTAGATGACTGGAAAGACGAGTTGATACCGAGGAGGAACGTCAGGTGTATCTTCGAGTTCCTACAGTTGAGAACTCGACTTAGATCCGTTGTATAACCAGGCTAAGTGTGCTAGTTGCAATCTCTAGTAGTAAGTCCTAGTCAGGTTTTAAGTTGTTATTAAGCTACAGCTAACGTTTACGTCGCAAACTACGTGCGTTGATCAAACCGGTTAATTTGATTATTTGGAAATAATAACAAGAACCAATTATCTTTGGAAAACTTTGTGCTTTTGTAATATATCTATAAAATATAGTTTCTTACAGTAACAAATCATGAACTAGTTATCTTACTAATATTTTATCCATTTATTTAATTCCTAATTAATTATAGACGAGAATAGATTACGTTCTAACTATGATTATACGTCCAAACCAAAAACCACCCAAGATCAACATCCACCCAGAAAAGAAAGTAAAACCTACGCTAAACAATACATGGGCACAGCTAATCATCCTAGAGTTATGGGCTTATGCCCTGTACAATTCTTTTACATAAAATAAGAGAAAATGATTTAGTACCTAATTAAAATGTGCGGTAAATAATTATCTAAAATAAACAACTTAAAAATAAAATAATTTAAATCAAAAGTTGGAGTCTCAGACTCGGTCCATCGTCACATCTAGCTAATACCTCAACGCCCGGTCGGACCGGTACGTTTGCATTTCGCTAGGGCCCACAGACCGGTACGGTCGTCGCCCGAAAATCAGTTTTAAATTCATTTTCCGAAAACCAATTTGAAATCCAAATAAATAAAGTTTTGTAAAAATTTGGGCAGCATTTCCTCTATTTCGGGACAACCCAAAACTGGGAAATGCGCCAACAAAACCTGCAATTGTTCCAACCAAATAATAATCCCGAAAATATAACCACCGCAACAATTTTCCAACCACCAGAATCTTTCCGAAATACTCGGGATCCCGCAATCCACCAACAACATAAAAATCTCAGCAACCACATCACAAAAATCTCGCAAACCAACCACACCAAAAGCTAACGTAGCTAACCGAAACTACCACGTAGCTAAGTCGGATTTCCCAAAGGGAAACCGGGGACCGTCATCATCATAGACTACCGAATTAAACGCAACGGGGCAGAGAATTTATACCTCGGGTGCTCGGCTAGAGCTCTCAGATGATATAATAAAAGAATAGAAGAAATCCAGCAGCGGCGTTCCGAAATGATGCTGACCCAACGTCGTCGACATCGAACGTCGAAAACTCAGAATTAGGCACAGCAGAACAAATCCAGAGAACACTCGCCCAAAGAGAAATGAGCTCGGCTAGAGACAGTACCAGAGGCGCTGCCGAGAACGGCTAGGGCACGCGAGGAAGCGCGCTGACAGGGAAGACGGGACTGTCGCCGGAGAGCTGGCACACGTCGGAGTCGGCGCAGAGGGGCAAAGGGGGCGCGGGTCCCGGTGGCTGGCGGAGAGGCTCGCGGGTGGAGCGGGGAGGCAGCGCGCTGGAGGGGAAACGCCGAAAGGCGTCGGCGGTCAGAAATGGGCGCGGCCGAGGGCGGATCCCGCGGGGAGCCGCGGGTGTGCTGGTCGCCGGAGAGGCGGATCAGGGCGGCGCGCACCGGTGGGCGGTCGGCCGGAGGCGGGGGCTCGCGCGGGGGTTCCGGCGGCGGATGGTCGGCGCTCGGCGGGGAAGGGCGCGCTGGAGGGTTTGGTGGGAAGGGGTTCTGTGGGAATTCTTTTCCCAGAGACAGAGAGACAGAGAGGGATAATGAGTGAATCGAGAGAGAGAGAGAGTGTTGAGAGTTTATGAGGGAATTTGGTTTTTGTCTCTTCTGATGAGGTGGTGTGAGGAAGTGGTTAATAAAGAGTGGGGGAGTGTTAGAGGAGTAGAAGAGTTGGGAGTTACAAGGGAGTGGTGCTGAAATGGTTTGTGGGTGAGAGAAACTGAAGGGGAGGGAATTAAGGGGGTGAACGTAAGAGGGGGAGTAGGGGAGAGTGCTGGTCCTTCGGGACCAGCCCAAAGTTATTTCTTTTATTATTATTATTATTATTTTTTATTAATAGGTAAACCGGGTCAAAATCAGGATTGAGAAATAGAATAAAGAATGGGCTCGGGCCTGGGTCTAGGCTCGGACTCGGGTCTGGGTCCGAAAATCAAAGATCCATGTTTATATTTATTTTAAAAAATCCTTTTTCACCCAAAAATAATTAATATAATATTTAATAATAATAATTTTGAAAACGTTAATTAATAACACAAATATTCTACTTAAATAATTAGCTACAAAAATAATGGGTTTACAATCTTCCCTCCTTAGAAAATTTCGTCCTCGAAATTTCAAGGATCAGGGCCGAGGTACAATCAAAACTTAGCCTTAAACATAATGAACTTTAAACTAGCAGGCACGATCGGAATTATCAAAATATGATCTGAAATGGGACGGGAATGTTTGGAGTATTCAAATCATTTTAGGCACGAGAAAGAACCTAGGTACCTCCAGGATCATAGAATATGTGAGAACTAAAAGAGGTTACGAGAGAAAACAAGAAAGGAGTGGAGGTCGACATTTTATTTAAGAAGGCAGAAGATGATGGAATCTTCTAAGATGAAAAACCCAAATGTCCCATCAAATTGGAATGGGGTACAAAAGTTTGTGACTCAGGAAGAATTGAAAAGTTGTACGATAGTAGGATGATTAGAATGATAATGAATGTAATCGAGTGAAATATTTCCAATGAGAGCCGAGTAATGATCAAAGAGGATGGAAAGTATGTCGTTTCACCGCTCAACGGTCAGAAGATAGGATATACGGGAAAGGACCTACAAGATAACTACCTATAGCTTCCAAATTAAATCTGTAACTAAATGATAATAATAATGAATGAATAAATACATAAGGTATAGGAATATATATGTGTGCAGCGTACCAAGGTTGAACAGAAAAGAGGTTGAGGTAGTCGAGCTTGATTTGATCCTAATAAGTTTTTAGGACGATCAAGTAGAATTTTGTAGGAAATCTGTTATCTCTGGTTGTGACAAAAGATTTCTAGGAAATGGAGACAACCGCTGGAAACGTAAATCCTCTAATCAGGCGAAAGTCAGAATGATTTGATAGTGCAAAAGGTAACCATGATATGAATGTAGTCTGAATAGTATTCGGGAACCAAATATGTTTGAAGTCACTTTGTCTCAAATCCATGCCTCGCCAGAGTGCACCTGACTGCAGTGAATTTTGACCCAATAACTTGAATAATTTTAGGTTACCGAGTACTCTTTTAACTTTATCCATTTCATGACTAAGCAACAAAGATGATCAACATGGTGTATTTAGAACATAGTCACGAAAATATCCAGAAATCTATGAATACCCGAAATCACTTCAACTTTAGAGTCTTTTGCCTCGCCAGTGCGCAAATGGCTGCAGTAAACTCGCAGTTTCCCTAATTCAGGCAAATTACTACAACGCAAATGTGCGAAGTCGTATTTGGATATTTTCTCAACTTTGTCCCTGAAAATTTCAAAGAAGTTTTCCTGAAATTCAAACGAGTTCTAAAGTTCTATTCATGATAGGAAAAGATATTGATGTATCTTCTACCGGTTTCAAGAAAATTTATCAGGATAAATATGTGTTCCAGTAGCTCCTGAGAATTTAAGAGATTTGATTTTGAAGGAATTGACCAAGCTTGAGTATAGCCAATTGAGTTGGACGCAGGATAAGGTAGAAAAATCAGAGCTTTGGGTTGAGTTGAAGAAGTCAATGAGAACATTCCTGATAAATCACTTAAAGGATACAGACGTTTACCAACATTATTTGAAGAAATAATTTCTTATCCAAGGAAAGTTTTGAGAATGTGATAGGGAGTAGGGTTGACGTAAAAGAAGTATGTCTTATGGATTTCGGGAAGTCTGGTTAAAATGATTTAGTAGGGCCAACAGGGAAATGGCTCAACAATTTTAAAAGAAGATTTTACTAATAAGATGGAATCAATTCTCTGACCGTTCGTACTTCACGGTACTCAAGCATTGAGTTAAAATACTACCTAAGCTTTGGATTGATCAAGAAGTTGCATAGAGAGTGTAGGGTTTCAAGTTGAGTGGGGAAATCAACAAAAATATTTGGAATAACCTAGGAGATAACAATCAAAATTTGAGGTTATTTTGAAAATATCTTCTCTAGGGGAATCATGAACTAACCAGGCTGAACCAATTCTTTCGGTAATAATTGAGATTTATGGTTCCAGAAGGATTTGGTTCAGGATTCGTTCCAAGGAAGTTAATTTAGAATTTAGATCAAGTTTGGGTACGCAAATCATAAAAGTTTCTCCGGTAGACAGGAGTTATTAGAGTTTAAAACTCTAGATAGAGAACGAGTCTGGATTCCCGTTAAAGATAGAAAAAATTGATCACTAGTGGAGAAGTTAAAAGGTCTGCTGACGAAGGAGATTGAGGAGTTCTAATAATGGTCCATAATTAGCAAAAGTATAGATCCTAAGGGATGCTAAAAGTTTGTTAAAGATATGGGAAGGAGATAATCCCTAAAATCACGGGATACTAAAAGGTACAAAATCTAGGAAAAACATATGTAGTAACATATACTATCATACAGTCGGCCTAAACTGGTCAGGGTCCAAATCACTCCTCATGCCATCATCAAATTCTAATTATTTTAGGTACCAACTAATGTTTGGGTAATCCAAATTCTACCCTTCCAATTCTTAATCACCAACATATCCCTGATAAATATCGCCTTTCATTCCTCTCATTTACAATTTCAGCAATTGTATCGTAGGAGAGAGACTTTGGGAAAGATTTCTACCATAAGGGTGTAAACAAGAATTTTATTCATAAAGGAGAATTACAGCAAGACTCTCATGATTATTCTAAGGACATTCAGTTACAACTTCTTATAACAATAGGTAATGGCAGTTCTAGGTACTAGTCCTCATGGCCCTGGCTCTTGTATGAGCAGTCTCCAATTGCCTCATCTTCTTCTATGATCCTTGAGTCTGCATCATGCCTTCCTGCAGTGAGTGTAGGAGGCAAGACTTGCTCAATAGGAAGAGAGTCCATAGGTTGCAGCGTAGCAGGTGTTGCTGGGATAGGTGCTCTGGTATAATGGACAGACAAGAGGCAGTTCTTTACCCGATGTTCAGTGGATCCACATGCCAAACACTGTCCCAATCTCTTGCGGCAACTAACGGTCTGATGACCAGGCCTCTTGCAGTAGTCACAAGTCAATAGCCTCTTACGACAAGACTGCCGAAAAGTAGAGTACCTGATGGGACCCAAATATCTTCTAGATTCAGGGGTATACCTTCTAGGGTGAGGTTCCGCACTAACTCGGTTTAAGATAGCTAAGGCTACGTCATTGACATTATTCATAACATCCCCCGTAATATCAATATGTTTCTGCTGGGCCTCGGCTTGGGCCTTCTGGGACTCCAGGATTCCTTGAAATAGGACAACCATTTGGGAGGTATCTACTAGTACTAGTGGTGCATCAGGAGTGGGTACTTCCTCAAGGAAATGCAGCTCAGTTTGAGAAGAGGTAGGATCCGCTGGTGTAGTAGAAACCTCACTGGATGCATTATGAGGATGGTCAATCAGCTGCAGGGAAATAAACCCTGGACTTGGTTGAGGAGATGGGGTATGATCCGGAGATGACACCTCATCGCCAGCAGGATTGGTTTTGTCAATGATCATACTCTGGAAAGGTTTAGGGTACATACATAAGCAAGGTATTCCTACCAGTCTATAATCAAACAAAAATATTTATTTATATAATCGGTCCTATGTCGTGACAAATCAATGTTCTAGTGTTCTAATTGCTTCTAGATAGGTTTTCCTAAGTTGTTATTGTTGTGGACCTGCATGGGCCACCACTGAAAACATGTCACGACCCAATCCCAAGTTAATGGGTCGAACCGGACCATGCCCAGCCTGCACCGTGGTGAGACGGCGGCAGTAAGCTGTTCCATTTGCAGGTTTTCACGATAACACAAGTACATTTGTCACAACTGTTATATTCAAAATTGAAACTTTGTTGAATAAAATATTCAGAAATACAACTGGAAAGGAAATGCTGAAATAAAACTACAAACTCCAAATAAAGAAAAAATGCAGAAAGAAAGACAATCTAAGCATCTGGTTCAGCAGTCCCAGGATCAGCGTCCTCCAGAGACGGCTCCGGTACCGTCGCAGGGTAGAGAACCGGGTCATAATAGCTATTATAGTATAGCTCATCATCCTCAGTGTTACCTAAAATGTTGTCTCCAGTCAGGAGGGAGCAAGAACGAAATATGCATCTCATAATTTAAATAGTAATTAAAAGTGCAGGGTAAACAGTTTGAAATAATGTTTTCAGCAGTTTAAAACAGTTCTGTGTGATTTGAATATGCAAATGTCTATGACCGGCTAGGGTTGATCAGTAGTATCCTAGCGATACGATATGGCTTATCCCCGTGTGTGAGAGGGGTAAGCTAACACAGTCAGTTCAGTAGGGGCTTTGGTCATAAACGTCTACACTATTCCCCCAGTCCCACATTCAGTAACAGTATCAATCAGTAGTTGAACCCTAAGATAGAGTTCCGTGTCAGCAATGTGGTTTAACATGCAGCTTAACTTTACTAAGTAAAATACAGGAATACATAATCCGAAACTTGCCTTGTATTAGATGTCAGGAAAGACGAGTTGATACCGAGGAGGAACGTCAGGTGTATCTTCGAGTTTCTACAGTTGAGAACTCGACTTAGATCCGTTGTATAACCAGGCTAAGTGTGCTAGTTGCAATCTCTAGTAGTAAGTTCTAGTCAGGTTTTAAGTTGTTATTAAGCTACAGCTAACGTTTACGTCGCAAACTACGTGCGTTGATCAAACCGGTTAATTTGATTATTTGGAAATAATAACAAGAACCAATTATCTTTGGAAAACTTTTGTGCTTTTGTAATATATCTATAAAATATAGTTTCTTACAGTGACAAATCATGAACTAGTTATCTTACTAATATTTTATCCCATTTATTTAATTCCTAATTAATTATAGACGAGAATAGATTACGTTCTAACTACGATTATACGTCCAAACCAAAAACCACCCAAGATCAACATCCACCCAGAAAAGAAAGTAAAACCTACGCTAAACAATACGTGGGCACAGCTAATCATCCTAGAGTTATGGGCTTATGCCCTGTACAATTCTTTTACATAAAATAAGAGAAAATGATTTAGTACCTAATTAAAATGTGCGGTAAATAATTATCTAAAATAAACAACTTAAAAATAAAATAATTTAAATCAAAAGTTGGAGTCTCAGACTCGGTCCATCGTCACATCTAGCTAATACCTCAACGCCCGGTCGGACCGGTACGTTTGCATTTCGCTAGGGCCCACAGACCGGTACGGTCGTCGCCCGAAAATCAGTTTTAAATTCATTTTCGAAAACCAATTTGAAATCCAAATAAATAAAGTTTTATAAAAATTTGGGCAGCATTTTCTCTATTTCGGGACAACCCAAAACTGGGAAATGCGCCAACAAAACCTGCAATTGTTCCAACCAAATAATAATCCCGAAAATATAACCACCGCAACAATTTTCCAACCACCAGAATCTTCCCGAAATACTCGGGATCCCGCAATCCACCAATAACATAAAAATCTCAGCAACCACATCACAAAAATCTCGCAAACCAACCACACCAAAAGCTAACGTAGCTAACCGAAACTACCACGTAGCTAAGTCGGATTTCCCAAAGGAAAACCGGGGACCGTCATCATCATAGACTACCGAATTAAACGCAACCGGGCAGAGAATTTATACCTCGGGTGCTCGGCTAGAGCTCTCAGATGATATAATAAAAGAATAGAAGAAATCCAGCAGCGGCGTTCCGAAATGATGCTGACCCAACGTCGTCGACGTCGAACGTCGAAAACTCAGAAATAGGCACAGCAGAACAAATCCAGAGAACACTCGTCCAAAGAGAAATGAGCTTGGCTAGAGACAGTACCAGAGGCGCTGCCGAGAACGGCTAGGGCACGCGAGGAAGCGCGCTGACAGGGAAGACGGGACTGTCGCCGGAGAGCTGGCGCACGCCGGAGTCGGCACAGAGGGGCAAAGGGGGTGCGGGTCCCGGTGGCTGGCGGAGAGGCTCGCGGGCGGAGCGGGGTGGCAGCGCGTCGGAGGGGAAACGCCGAAAGGCGTCGGCGGTCAGAAATGGGCGCGGCCGAGGGCGGATCCCGCGGGGAGCCGCGGGTGTACTGGTCGCCGGAGAGGCGGATCGGGGCGGAGCGCACCGGTGGGCGGTCGGCCGGAGGCGGGGGCTCGCGCGGGGGTTCCGACGGCGGATGGTCGACGCTCGACGGGGAAGGGCGCGCTGGAGGGTTTGGTGGGAAAGGGTTCTGTGGGAATTCTTTTCCCAGAGACAGAGAGACAGAGAGGGATAATGAGTGAATCGAGAGAGAGAGAGTGTTGAGAGTTTATGAGGGAATTTGGTTTTTGTCTCTTCTGATGAGGTGGTGTGAGGAAGTGGTTAATAAAGAGTGGGGGAGTGTTAGAGGAGTGGAAGAGTTGGGAGTTACAAGGGAGTGGTGCTGAAATGGTTTGTGGGTGAGAGAAACTGAAGGGGAGGGAATTAAGGGGGTGAACGTAAGAGGGGGAGTAGGGGAGAGTGCTGGTCCTTCGGGACCAGCCCAAAGTTATTTCTTTTATTATTATTATTATTTTTATTAATAGGTAAACCGGGTCAAAATCAGGATTGAGAAATAGAATAAAGAATGGGCTCGGGCCTGGGTCTGGGCTCGGACTCGGGTCTGGGTCCGAAAATCAAAGATCCATGTTTATATTTATTTTCAAAAATCCTTTTTCACCCAAAAATAATTAATAATAATATTTAATAATAATAATTTTGAAAATATTAATTAATAACACAAATATTCTACTTAAATAATTAGCTACAAAAATAATGGGTTTCACAGTCTATCAAATCCAAATAATAATCGGTTCCTAAACATAACCCAAAATGTCATATTGCTTTCACTTCTACCGATTTGCCGTCACCCACATAGATGTATCTTTCACCATCAATTGGCTTCGGTAGCTCAGACAACCTTGTCTATAAACACTAATGTGGGTAATAGCACCAGAATCTAACCACCACGTGTTTTTAGGTACTAAATCTAAATTAACCTCAGAACAGACCAAATTTAGAAATGTATATTTCTTTATACGCCATGCGTGATACTTTGTACATTTCTTCATTATGTGTCATGTCTTATCACAAAAGAACAATCTTTAGTTTTATATTGTTGTTTCTTTTGACCTGGACCCTTAGCAGCTACTGTATTTATTTTCTTTTTCGCCCTTAAAGATTATCCTATTAGACATGAAAATTAAATTCTTATTGGCAGATATTGTAGCAACATTAACTGTAAAGAGAACAAAAAATAAATAGACAAATATGCTCTAATTAATAACCAAAGGGTAAAATATAGTCAAACTAATTCAAGTAATGGTGAACCCCATCTCAAGATACCTAGTACATCATTAATATCAAGTCTTTGGACAATGATATTAACTGCAAGTGGTACTCTTGGTGTAGTGATCAAACGTTGACAATAAGTCATGTCAAATAATAAGCCTATCTTTGGATCGGGTTATTATTCACATGTAAACCGTATAATTGTCACACATTTACCACCACAAGTATGTGTGCAATTCGGCCAATCCTTTGGGCCGGCTAATACCCGCATGAATATACACACACAAACATCCGACATCTCTCGTAGACTATCTACGCAAGAGATGTCACTTTGGCGACATCTTGTTTCAATGAGTCTACTTAGAATATTGGACAACTATTGCTAGTCATAAAAGGCACCAAAAAATTGAATGTTGACTAAATTTTACAAAACTAAATCATGTCCAAAAAACCTTATGTACATGCATACTTTTAAAATTTAAATAATCAATAATCAACAGATTTGATTCCACTGAATATCATGCATCAAAAGATTATATCAAATAATCTATAAAGATTACACCAAAAATTTATCTACTACAAGATAAACATATGAATCTTTTGCATGATTTAAAACATGAATTTTTATCTGACTAAGATTAACATTATCAACATAATAAAATTCATGTAATAATCTAGTCATCCTAAATATATGCAAGAGAAGTAATAGAAAAATAATACTGCATACTAATGATTCACTTTAACCATAGTTGTATATGTAACCAAAAGAAAATAAATCCAAACTTTAGTATCAGTCAGAACTTGTAACCAACAGTTGTGCGAATTGCATGGAACCAAAATATCTGATGCATATACTTTTTTTTCCTATCTTTACTACTGTGCCAATCAAAAGGGAGAACCAACATAATAAAGCAAGAAGTAAATAATACATAATTTCCGAAGAACTGAAGAATGGTCCCAGAATATCAATTTCATATCCAATCAAACCATATTTGTGCTGTTACCATTGACGCAGAAAATAAAAGAAAATTGCAAGCAGCACATGTATACTTTATGTCCATAAGTCAAAACACTGTTGATTCTCTACAAAGTATTATCAATGGCACAACATTTGTATAGCCAGAAGCTGATGGCCACCGCCATACGGTCGAGGTTGACCGCTTATTATTATTATTTTTTAATCAATATTGTCAATTATAGGATCCATACAAAAATCTCTCCTCTGAACACGAAATCTTAACTCTTTGTAACAAAAGTCATCCTTCTACAAAGAGATCAACTAGAAGCCTCAGTTCAACAACTCCAACACCAAATTATACTATATAGTAAAAAAAAATTGCTCATGCAACACTTCGACACCTCAATTTGTACCATAATTCAACAGTATATATTCAAGAGAAATCTAAACTGATAGATCATAAAAACTGTGATTGAGCAATCGGACCCCTAAATTAATTAGATGGAACAATCCTCATAAATTAAATTAGATGGAACAATCTAGGGTTCCTCGAAAGCAAAAATTGATTATAAAACTTCGATCTCATAAATCAAACAGGGAGGCTCTGATACCACTTGTTAGAAATTTTATTGTGCATTGTCGATTCATGAGATAAAGAACATAAATTAAATTGCGAAAGCGTACCTGAATCCATTGCTAGACTTGATGGATCTTGAAGTGAACGTCTCTTTATTGGGTTTGATCTTCCAACTTGCTACGACCCTTAATGACAAAGGTGAATCCGAATCCTTTGTCTCTCTCTTTCTGTTGATGGGGATGCAGAAGAGAAAAATAGAAAACTTCTCTTTGGTGGCCGTATAAGTTGGGGACCATAACCCTAATGAATACACATATTTATATATGCGTTGATATTTCTAATTTGGCCCATCATCAAATTAGAATTATCTCCGGTATCTAACATTAATTCCATGACAATTATACCCTTAAGCCAATTTTCAAATAGCCACTTTAATTTGGCTTAATTATTTAGATAGCCCAAACACAATTAATTTTACATGTGTGGCCCCTTAATTATTGAATAATTCCAACATCAACAAGTATGTCAGGAAACCAAGATAGGTAGATCTTTACTCTCGTAAGCATGAGTTCATCATCTTCAGCCAGATTGATTACCCGAAGCCAAAGATTGTTCTAGTAATAAGAAGTTGCGGTTTACTATCGACCATGCTATATTTATTTATTAGTGATTACTTACCTTATTTTTGCAATCACGATCTCATGATTTTGCAGTAACAAATCATTCTAATTGTACGATTGAGTAGAGTCCTTATTCTTTCCCTAGTCGTATCATTATTTCAAAAACCAATTCTTTGAGTTGGAATCCCTCCTTGTGTTTAATATCCATAATATTGTAGGTTACTAGTTTCTTTCCTATTCCAATTCCCTTAACCTAGTCATTCTGGCATATTCTCCATATGCCTACCTAATTGTGCTTTATCTTCTAATATAATCCTATGAGCATACTCTATGTATTTACCATAATTTCCATTATCTTGTTCTGCAAATTCTTCTTTCCCTGATTCCCTTGATTTTTTTCTTTAGTCGTCTATGTTGTGCGATGATTGTATCCCTCTACACCATCCCACCCTAATTATATTCTACATGTCACCCCCGATTCACAAAAATTGTTCGTCCTCGCATATATTTCTATTGAATTGATCGTCCTCACCAGGATGTGATCTCGTACAAGTCTAGATTGTACTTGTACAAAGCAAGAAGACGAATCTTCAAATGGTTATCTCAAATTGAAAATATTTGCAACAAAAAAACACAACCAAACTAAAGTTACAACAAAGTATACAAAATAATCTTTTTAATGATAATGAATCAAATTACAAAGGCTCTCAATAGCCCTAATGAATTTGCCAGATTGACTTACAATACTCATGACTTGCTCACAAAAGATCTCATCGTTCCATACATCATGTCTTCTATAGCCAAGCAAGCATTCATCGGCCGAACATCTTCATGTTGTAAGTCCGAGCTCCAACACCTCGACACGATCGAGCGAATCTTCGTACCGCAGTACACAACTTGTACTAGTGAGTAGGGAAAGCCACTCGTCTAAATCGACACTAAGTAATTGTGTGAATCATACAGTTTAATTGGTGATCTTCCTATATTGCCTTAGGATCAGTTTTATGGCATATTGAAAGATGGAAAGTATGTAAATATATTATACTTGATCGTGTAAGTAGAACAGAAAACATATGAAACTGCTTCGCTTAACAGCGACTACTTACCCATCCGATGCACTCACCCTTACAATGATGCAAGATGAATACTTACCATCCTTCCATGTTATGTTAAAGATAATACTTGTAATTAATGTGTTAAGATCTGTGTCCTTGCATAAGACATTCATTAGCATGTCAACACTCATCTATATAATGGTCACCGACGACACATGCCATTCTTGGACTATATCTCGTGATAAGACGGTGGTATCTTCGTTCTCGGATTGCTAGCCCAGCCGAAGGTCCCAAATTATCTAATATTGTGGCATGCCATTTTCAATAGTAGGTCACAAGCCTTCTGAACAAAATGTCTCGCAATATTGGGTGCTCCGAAGCACCATAATTTCCTCCTAGGCAGAAAGGTCCCGGTGCCCCAGGTGACTCGTTCGAGGAAAGCAAACCAGTGTATAGGTTATCCATGTCCGTGACCTTACCAATGCATAAATATACCGAAGCGAAAGTAAAGCAATGAAACATATATATTCGTAATATTTGTATTATCGCTACATATTCGATCAGTATTTTGTTTGGCGACCCGCTCACCCCAACATACCGAGGCACCGTACCTCAAACAATCGATTTGGGTACCTCTGTCATGCCTCAATTTCATAGTATCGATAATCATCTCCCGGACGTGATGCCGTGCGAGCTTAAGTTGCGCTTACACAAGGCCATAAAGTTATCTGAAACACAACTAAAGAGTACGCAGAGAATATTTAACACTTATAAAGAAGGAAACTTTTGCTTTATTGTAATAAACATCATATTATAGACTCGATTACAAAAGATGCCGCACGGGCTTACGATTCGACTTCAAAATGAACGATGATGAGATAGTCGTTCCATACATTACATCCCCATTATATAACCAAAACGTATAAAATACCTTGGATAGGGGAGAGTTGAGTCATCTTTATTCGTTTGGACTAATGCAGGGATCTTCAGAAGGATTTGATCAAGTCTTTGCATGCACGACAAGACTTAAAAATGAACTAGCATCGCCTTCAGTTCCTTGGCACGCTTACCTGGTTCGTGGAACCGGTGGAGAGCGAGGATCAGTACATTACTGTGTATTAGTAGGTGACTACGTAAGTTCCACAATCTTATTTGTTTTAAGAAGTTATGTGAAGAATACAATATATTTAATGGTCTTTCTAGCCACCCTAATTGATTTGCTTATAACATTCCATAGGCATAATAATATAAACTACGTTGGAGCTTACTCACGGTAGAGCGTGTCGTTGATGTATAAAATTTACCATGTTCTTCCCTGACATATTAAATAATATAGGCTAAACTAGTGCATATTTGTGGAGGTCACTGGCATGACAAGCCATCTTGGACTTATAGCTTGGTTTAGACGGCGACTCGTTCAGCACGGGTAGCAAGCCCCGTTGAAAGACTACGAATACCCGCGGTACAATCCAGCATAGCTATCATGTTTCTTCCTAGGCCGAATCGGTCCCATGGCCCCGGGATACCGTTCGAAGAAACATCATCCTTGCGCACAAGTTGTCCATGACCGTGCTAGAGTAACATTAATTAGTCAAGCATGGTCTAACATAAGAATCTTAACCAATTTTATCGTGTTTTGCCTTATCGTTACAACATTTATTTTTTTGATTCAATCATTGGTTAACACAGTTCTAAAGCAAGTAACATAAGCAAGCATGTATCAGTTTTATGGCATAACAGTTCTATAGCAAGTGTACATGAGAAATTGTGCAATATTTATTAAAAATAAGCATTCATGTCCTTCCATCATCAACTAACATTCTATCGATTGATTGGAGAACATGAGGGTCAAAGGGGAGAAGGGTCCAACCACTCACTTTGATTGATTGGAGGTGAGGGGAAGAAGGTCTTATTATGCTAGATAGTACCTATGTGGTCACCTGAAATCGCACAAGCAATGCATCATCACTCTACCCTTCTTTTTTAAGTTCGATATGAAATGTGAAGTTCGAAGAACGTAAGCAATAAAATCCATCAAAAATATTTACGATAATACATTCATAAAACCAAAGCCAAATAAGCAAGTGCGGCATAAAAAATAGAGCAACGAGAAGTCTCTCCCAATTCAGCCGCATAGTCCATCCTCGAGGAGCAACCCTGTTGTCACTCCCTGATTCCGGAATACGTATTTTTAGTACGTATACTGCTTATTTGTATTTACGTATATTTATACGATATTTACTTTGTTGTATTTCTTCATGTATATCCCAAATTATTTGACAAAATAATATTTCGTAATTTATTTTCTGTGATTTTAGTTTACAGTTTTGGCTCTAATTGGGTGACATCTTCTCGGTTCACTTGAACCCGTTGGGTCATCATGAACCAACTTGGTTTAGGCTTTTATATAAAACCCCATTCCTTTTCTCTCCCCTCATTCATTCCTCATAACTCCTCCCATTTACTTCCTTCACCCAACCAAAGGCAAGTATCAACTTGCACAAGGGAGAGATCCATCATTTTCGTTTTTCCTTCAAAATTTTTACCAAAACTTGTTCTTCTCCCCATTCTCTACTAGATTAGAACTTGGAATTTTCTGATTGGAAGCTTTAATTTTTGTAGATCTAAGTTTTAAACGTTTTCGGTTTTCCTTGGGTTTGATCTACTAAACTCCATCATTTTCAAGTTTTAATGGTTCCATGTTGTAGAGAATTGAATTTTACTCAAGATTGAACTTTGAAAATCAAAATTTGGTTAAGAATTGACTTAGTTATGATTTTTGGAGTTTTTAGGGTTCATGGTTCTTCCCTCTCGGTTGAGGGGAAGAAGATGAACAGTGTCCTGTGTCCCGCGCCCTCCGCGCGCGCGCGTCCCACGCCGCGCTGATGGGAGGTCCGCGCCCCTGTGTCCCGCGCCCTCCGCGCACGCGCGTCCCGCGCCGCGCTGATGGGAGGACGCGCCCCCGCGCCCGCGTGGTGCCCGCGCCGCATGGTTCCAGCACCAGGCCGCCCTCGCGTGTCCGCGCCTTGCGTGGCCTGCGCCCTCGCGTGTCCGCGCCTTGCGTGGCCCGTGCCCTCGCATGTCCGCGCCTTGTGTGGCCCGCGCCCTCGTGTGTCCGCACCTTGCGTGGCCCGCGCCCTCGCGTGTCCGCGCCTTGCGTGGCCCGCGCCCTCGCGTGTCCGCGCCTTGGGCCTCCCTGTGCCTGCGTGGCCGCCCGCGCCCGGCGCTTCCTGCGCCCGTGTGGCCGTTCGCGCTCGTGACCGCGCCCTCGCCCGCCATGCGCCCGCGCCATGGATGTGACGCCCCCACGTTGGTTGGCCGACCTTGCCTTAGTACCTAGTTAGCCTGTCCCTGGTTTTCCATTTTTTATGCTACCTTGGCTTATATACGTGTATATGTATTGGTTTGTGTATGCGATATATCCTTACGCCTTTTGTCCTGAGCATGAATCTGACCCTGGAGAACAAAGTGTTCCTACTCGCTACATGTGCCTGAATGTCCCGGTTCTCGTTCATGCTTGACAAATGACTCGTAATCCCACGTGGCGCATTTGCAATGTTGCATTACACTAAGGAGGGTAGAACGTGTCGACCTACTGATCGACATGGATCCTCACTTGGGGTACTCGTACTACGGTACGACATTCTAGGAGGATGATCATGCAGGCCACAGCATAAGGATCCAAGATTTCACATAGGGCTTAAATCAGGCAACTAAATCTATTAGATGCATGGAGAGGGCAGAATCCCGAGATCGTGTTACACCAGCCGCCTTGAGGTGTTGCCTCGACGCGCCAGCTGGTCACCACGGATACTGTGCCATCTGCAATGAGTGGATGCCGGTATCCGATTATTTCCTGATATATTATAAGTTTTGGCAAGGTAGCCCTACGGGACTTGTGCCTGCAAGGTAGCCTTATGAGGGACCTGTGCTTAATAATACTTGACTACGTGGACCCCTGGGTTGGCTAGCCTTGCTGGAAAGATACGATCTGAGGACTCTGATAATTTAATGCGAGGATAACCTCGCCATACTAGAAACTCGTAGACTTGACTGGCCGTGAAAATGACTTGCTTGTATTTTTCTTTTACCTTCCGCGAGTAACTGAAGAAAGCGGACTGTTATGGTGCGTGATCCAACCCATGTTCTTGTTTGATTGTTGGGTTGGTTATCGTACTATGACAGGCTGCGGACCAAAGTTACGAACGGAAGCCTTAATTTGATTGTGATGTGTTACTCTTGTGAATGACTAAGGAACATGGCCCACCGCGGTACGTGATCCAACCCATGTTCTTGTTTGATTGTTGGGTTGGTTATCGTGCTGCGATGGTCTGTCGACCGAAGTCACGACCAGGAGATCTTCTTACTTATATCTGTAAACTTATGTAAAGGTCATAGAGTACGACGCGTCCCGGCTCCAAGTGGCACCTTTTGTCCTTGTTTGGTTGTAAGGGTGCCAGATGGGTCCGACGATGTAGCGCTACCCTATAGCCGCAGCATAAGCTTTATTCTTATCATTATAACTGGGTTTTATCTTAACTCTTGTGCCCTTTGGCGGTACTTGCTATTCGGGGCTGACCCCGCTGGTTTTGTTTGGCCAGATCTCGTAGCAGAGCCAGAGGACGCGATCCTTCTTCCTGACATCCATGGTGCATACTAGGAGCATGGCTGGTCGGGAACTCGAGTGGGTTTCTTCTCCACCACTCTTGCTTATACTTTTGTGCGGCGTTCAGCCACCGGCACCTGTTAGCCAGATTTCTTGATATTTTGTGTCAGTACGTAATTGTAACTAAACAGACTGCAGCTGTGTATAATTTTGTGCTCACGACTCTCTGAGATAGCTATGTTATAAAGCTAGTCTCTCATGACCATTTTGATGAAGCGACGGGGATGCCTTACTGCTTTGCCTTTAATGTTCATTTAATTGCTGATGTTGTGTTGAATGATTGAGACATAGAACTCTGTGGGACCATAGGAGACTTGATTGTAGCATGTACCCCCTAGTCTCTTGACAGCCACGATCGCCGTATGACGTCACGTACCTCATATGGTGTAGCTGGCCTCGTCCGTCTCCGTATTTCGGTACTGGGGCGTGACAAGGTTTTAGTGGTGGCCCATGCAGGTCTGATTTTCAGACTTGTGGGGTATTGCAAATTATTAGGAGTCTCAATCAAAACTTGTTTCCCTTGAAATTCTGTTCCGAATTCTCTGTCCTTGCCTTGATCTCTAACCTGACTTGCATCCTCGAAATCTTCCTCGTCCGGACTTGATAATCTTATATTCTTCTCTATAGGGGTGCTTCATTCTCAGTAGCGGGTGAGGCCCATGAGGAAGAGCAGCAAGAGCATGGCTCGACTGGGCAGCAACAGGGAAGAGAACCTTCTCCAGTGCAGGCACGAACAGAAGTGGAACCAGAGGCAGTGCAGCCGCAGGTTAATGAAACTCCTGCAGCACCAGTAGCGACGGCAGTACCAGACGCCGTAGCACTCCTGGAGATCATCCGGGGGTTTCTTGTCACTAACCAACAGCAACAGACTCGGCAGCAGGAGCAAAACGTGTTGCTGAACCAAGGGATTCAGTTAGCTCTTGAGAGGAGTGCCGGGGTTGACTCGGGAGCCTCAGGAAGGTTCCGTCGCTTGAACCCGAGGTATTTTGATGGCACGGAGGATGCCATCACTGCGGATGCATGGATTTAAGACATCGAAGCCATTCTTGTGGCAGCCAAGGTTCCAGACGATGAGAAGGTTGATCAGGTCAAACTGGTACTTCAGGATCTTGCCCGCGACTGGTGGGCATCAGAAGAAGTTGGTACAAGACGCCCTATTCGTTGGACCACCTTCAGTGACAGATTCAAGGCCAAGTATTTTGGCGTAGTAGCTCGATATGAGCTCCAGCAGAAGTTCATCAATCTCAAGCAAGCAGGCAAGACCGTAGATGGGTATACAGCAGAGTTCTGCAGATTGTGCCGTTTCGCACCATCAATGGTGCAACGGAGCCAGAGAAAGCTATGAGGTTCCAGCAGGGACTTCATTTGGAATTATTGCAGCTTGTGGAAGGACACGACTACCAGACGTTTGATGCTGTCTTGACGACAGCCCGGAGGCACGAGCTTACCCAGCAGAGGTTGGCATCGAGGGCAGGAGGTCAGAAGAGATCTCATTCCCAGGTTGGAGGAGGAACAATGCAGCGAACATCGGCACCAGCACCCGGTGTACGTATTCATGATGCGGGGGCGCCGCGGAGGACGGCCGTGTCAACTAATACAGCGCCAGTTCGGCATCAGCAGCCGAGGAACCAGCAACAGCGTCAGGGAGCACCCCAGGGCTGTACCTTCTGTGGGAAGGCAGGGCACACGAGGGAGGTATGTCGGTCAGCGAATGGCTTATGCTTGAGGTGTGGTAGTTCAGACCACCGTATTTCTACTTGTCCTATGATGCAGAGGCCAGGAGGGCCAGCTCAGCAGTTTCCAGCATTGCCAGCTCCAGTGGCAACCCCGAGTGGAGGGCCAGTATTAGCAGTAAGGCCCCTAGCCCAGCGTCTACCAACGTAGGCTCAGATGTTCCGCTAGGCACAGGAAGCCGAAGGCCCTCAGAGGCAGCAACAGCATGGTCGAGGAAGGCCGCAACAAGGGGCTCCGCGGGGCCAGGCTCTCACATTAACCTTGGAAGAGGCTCTAGCGTCCAGTGACGTAGTGGCAGGTAAAATTCTCGTCACCTCATTTCCCGCTGTAGCATTATTTGATTCAGGCGCTACTCATTCATTCATCTCTGCACAATATGCTACACGGATTGGACTAGTGTTTGAGGCATTACCGGAGAGGATGGATATACTCACCGGCAATGGGCTCGTAGAAGTGAGCAGAGTGCGCTTTTCATGTCCGGTAGAGGTGTGTAGGCATTTATTGCCCGCATCATTGATTGAATTCCCTATAGAGAATTTTGATGTTGTTCTTGGCATGGACTGGTTGAGAGACAGTCATGCGACCATTGATTGTAGAGGAGGTAGGGTCATATTCAGCATTCCTGGGATGGAGCAGTTCATCTTTACTCGAACCTTGAAGAATCAGGCCGGAGGCGTCATCTCAGCAGCAGTGTCAGAGCCAGGACAGATTCCGAGAGTGGTCGAAGATTTTCTCGACGTCTTCCCTGATGAGCTCCCAGGGATACCCCCAGTCAGAGAGGTAGAATATAGCATTGAGTTGAACCCTGGAACGAGGCCTATTGCAGACAGAGTTTACAGAATGTCGCCGTCAGAACAGGATAAGTTGTATCAACATGAAGAAGAGTTGAAGTCTAAGGGATTCATCCGAGACAGTAAATCGCCCTGGGCCGCGCCAGTGATTCTAGTTCCCAAGAAGGATGGGTCGACGAGGATGTGCATCGACTACCGCAAGCTGAATGCAGTAACAGTGAAGAATAAGTACCCGCTACCAAGGATTGATGACCTGTTTGATCAATTGAGCAAGGCCCGCATCTTTTCCAAGATCGATCTTCGTTCGGGATACTATCAGGTGAGAGTCCGAGAGCAAGATATTCAGAAGACGCCATTCAGATCAAGATACGGGCATTATGAGTTTTTAGTAATGCCCTTTGGACTAACCAATGCCCCTGCAGTATTTATAGATTTGATGAACCGCATCTTTCTTCCATATTTGGATAAATTTGTGGTAGTGTTCATAGATGACATTCTTGTCTATTCCAGCAGTGAAGAGGAGCATGAGAAACATCTTAGGACTGTCTTGCAGACATTGAGGGAGCATCAACTTTATGCGAAGCTCGACAAGTGTGAATTCTGGTTAGATCACATTTCGTTCCTGGGGCATGTAATTTCTGGGGCAGGAGTGTCAGTGGATCCGAAGAAGATTGAGGCCGTAGAGTATTGGCCAGTCCCGAGAACGGTTGCAGAAGTACAAAGTTTCTTGGGATTAGCTGGTTACTACAGAAGGTTCGTGGCGGACTTTGCCAAGATCTCTGCGCCCTTAACGTGTTTGACGCACAAGGACGTGGAGTTTGTTTGGTCAGCTAGTTGTCAGGCATCATTTAAAGAATTGAAGAAGAGATTAATCTCGGCCCCGATCTTGACGCTTCCAGTAGGATCGGGAGGCTTTGCAGTGTATTGTGACGCATCTGGGAAGGGTCTTGGATGTGTATTGATGCAGCATGGAAAGGTGATAGCATATGCGTCTCGGCAGCTTCGAGACCATGAGAAGAATTACTCGACTCACGATTTGGAGTTAGCAGCTGTGGTGTTTTCACTCAAGTTGTGGAGGCATTATTTGTACGGGGATCGGGTAGAGATCTATACTGATCATAAGAGTTTGAAATACGTGTTCACGCAGCGAGATTTGAATATGAGGCAAAGAAGATGGTTAGAACTGCTGAAGGATTTTGATTTAGATCTTCAGTATCATCCAGGCAAGGCGAATATCGTTGCAGATGCACTGAGTAGGAGAAACAGTGCCTTTATCTTGACCTCGCAGAAGCATATTTTAGAAGACCTCCAAAGTATGGGAATCGAAGTAGTTTTGCCAGGGGATATAGGAAGAATGACCAGTATGCAGATTCAGTCAACCTTAGTAGAGAGGATAAGGGCAGCACAAGCAGGAGATCCACAGATTCAGAAGTTGCGGTCGGAGTGTGAATCAGGCCGTAGGAAGGAGTTAGTAATTCATGAGGATGGTACGCTCAGGTTTGGAAATAGACTCTGTGTACTAAGTGGAGACCTTCGGCAGGAAGTTATGTCCGAAGCTCATAGTTCTATTTACTCCATTCATCCAGGAGGAACGAAGATGTATCGAGATATCAGGCAGTATTTTTGGTGGAATGGCATGAAAAGAGAGATAGCGAGATTTGTATCCAAGTGTCTGGTATGTCAGCAGGTGAAAGTCGAGCAGCAGAGACCAGCAGGATTGCTCCAGCCGCTTCCTATCCCAGAATGGAAATGGGAGCACATCACGATGGATTTTGTGACCGGTTTACCTAGATCCCCGGCTGGCAAGAATGCAATCTGGGTAATAGTAGATCGACTCACGAAGGTCGCTTATTTCCTTCCTTTCAGAGTTGGGCAGACTACTGAGCAGTTGGCAGAAATGTACATGAAGCGGATAGTGAAGCAGCATGGTGTTCCAGTTAGTATAGTATCAGATCGGGATACTCGATTCACTTCCCATTTCTGGCGGAGCTTGCATCAGAGTTTGGGGACCAAGTTAAGATTCAGTACTGCATATCATCCGCAAACTGACGGGCAGTCAGAAAGAACCATTCAGACGTTAGAAGATATGCTACGGGCATGTACCTTGGACTTTGGCGGATCTTGGGAGGATCACCTTCATCTTGTGGAGTTCTTCTATAACAACAGCTATCAGGCTAGCATTCAGATGGCCCCGTTCGAAGTATTGTACGGAAGGAAGTGCAGGTCCCCTTTGGCATGGGACGACGTCGGAAAACAAAAGTTGTTGGGACCAGAGATGATCACGCAAACTGTGGAGATAGTTAAGTTGGTCAGAGAGCGCCTTCGAGTTGCACATGACCGACATCGTCATTGGGCAGATCAGCATCGTAGGCCTCTAGAGTTCAGAGTTGGCGACCAAGTGTTTCTGCGGATTTCGCCAACTCGGGGTATCATTAGATTTGGAACCCGAGGAAAGCTTAGTCCAAGATACGTTGGTCCTTTCAAGATTCTCGCTCGGGTAGGCGATGTGGCTTATCGACTTGTCCTTCCGCCTTCGTTAACTGGCATACATGATGTGTTTCATGTGTCCCAGTTACGTGGGTATGTCCCGGATCCGAGTCATGTCCTCGATCATTCAGAGTTAGTCGTTGGTACCGACTTAACTTACGAGGAACAACCCGTATCTATTTTAGACCGGCGAGAGAAGGTACTCAAGAATCGGACGATCAGCCTTGTCCGTGTTTCTTGGAACCATCACTCTCCGGGAGAATCAACTTGGGAGCGCGAGGACGAGATCCGATCTCGGTATCCGCATTTGTTTGGTTTGTGAGGTATATCTTTATGCCATAATGACACGATTCCATATACACTGCACCTGCTTGTATTGTACTTTTGTGATGTAGATAATAACTGCTTGTTAGTTAACTTGCATGTGATTGTGCCTTGCTTGTCCTGACCTTTCAATCCTGTCTTGGCTGGAAATTCCGAGGACGGAATTTTTCTAAGAAGGGTAGAGATGTCACTCCCTGATTCCGGAATATGTATTTTTAGTACGTATACTGCTTATTTGTATTTACGTATATTTATACGATATTTACTTTGTTGTATTTCTTCATGTATATCCCAAATTATTTGACAAAATAATATTTCGTAATTTATTTTCTGTGATTTTGGTTTACAGTTTTGGCTCTAATTGGGTGACATGTTCTCGGTTCACTTGAACCCGTTGGGTCATCATGAACCAACTTGGTTTAGGCTTTTATATAAAACCCCATTCCTTTTCTCTTCCCTCATTCATTCCTCATAACTCCTCTCATTTACTTCCTTAACCCAACCAAAGGCAAGTATCAACTTGCACAAGGGAGAGATCCATCATTTTCGTTTTTCCTTCAAAATTTTTACCAAAACTTGTTCTTCTCCTCATTCTCTACTAAATTAGAACTTGGAATTTTCTGATTGGAAGCTTTAATTTTTGTAGATCTAAGTTTTAAACATTTTCGGTTTTCCTTGGGTTTGATCTACTAAACTCCATCATTTTCAAGTTTTAATGGTTCCATGTTGTAGAGAATTGAATTTTACTCAAGATTGAACTTTGAAAATCGAAATTTGGTTAAGAATTGACTTAGTTATGATTTTTAGAGTTTTTAGGGTTCATGGTTCTTCCCTCTCGGTTGAGGGGAAGAAGATGAACAGTGTCCTGTGTCCCGCGCCCTCCGCGCGCGCGCGTCCCGCGCCGCGCTGATGGGAGGTCCGTGCCCCTGTGTCCCGCACCCTCCGCGCGCGCGCGTCCCGCGCCGCGCTGATGGGAGGACGCGCCCCCGCGCCCGCGTGGTGCCCGCGCCGCGTGGTCTCCCGCGCCGCGTGGTTCCAGCACCAGGCCGCCCTCGCGTGTTCGCGCCTTGCGTGGCCCGTGCCCTCGCGTGTCCGCGCCTTGCGTGGCCCGCGCCCTCGCGTGTCCTCGCCTTGCGTGGCCCGCGCCCTCGCGTGTCCGCGCCTTGCGTGGCCCGCGCCCTCGCGTGTCCGCGCCTTGCGTGGCCCGCGCCCTCGCGTGTCCGTGCCTTGCGTGGCCCGCGCCCTCGCGTGTCCGCGCCTTGCGTGGCCCGCGCCCTCGCGTGTCCGCGCCTTGCGTGGCCCGCGCCCTCGCGTGTCCGCGCCCCGCGTGTCCGCGCCCCCGCGTGTTCGCGCCCCTGTGTGGACGTCACGCGCCCGGCCGTTTTCCCCGTGCCTGCGTGGCCGCCCGCGCCCGGCGCTTCCTGCGCCCGTGTGGCCGTCCGCGCTCGTGACCGCGCCCTCGCCCGCCATGCGCCCGCGCCATGGATGTGACGCGCCCGCGTTGGTTGGCCGACCTTGCCTTAGTACCTAGTTAGCCTGTCCCTGGTTTTCCATTTTTTATGCTACCTTGGCTTATATACGTGTATATGTATTGGTTTGTGTATGCGATATATCCTTACGCCTTTTGTCCTGAGCATGAATCTGACCCTGGAGAACAAAGTGTTCCTACTCGCTACTTGTGCCTGAATGTCCCGGTTCTCGTTCATGCTTGACAAATGACTCGTAATCCCACGTGGTGCATTTGCAATGTTGCATTACACTAAGGAGGGTAGAACGTGTCGACCTACTGATCGACATGGATCCTCACTTGGGGTACTCGTACTACGGTACGACATTCTAGGAGGATGATCATGCAGGCCACAGCATGAGGATCCAAGATTTCACATAGGGCTTAAATCAGGCAACTAAATCTATTAGATGCATGGAGAGGGCAGAATCCCGAGATCGTGTTACACCAGCCGCCTTGAGGTGTTGCCTCGACGCGCCAGCTGGTCACCACGGATACTGTGCCATCTGTAATGAGTGGATGCCGGTATCCGATTATTTCCTGATATATTATAAGTTTTGGCAAGGTAGCCCTACGGGACTTGTGCCTGCAAGGTAGCCTTATGAGGGACCTGTGCTTAATAATACTTGACTACGCGGACCCCTGGGTTGGCTAGCCTTGCTGGAAAGATACGATCTGAGGACTCTGATAATTTAATACGAGGATAACCTCGCCATACTAGAAACTCGTAGACTTGACTGGCCGTGAAAATGACTTGCTTGTATTTTTCTTTTACCTTCCGCGAGTAACTGAGGAAAGCGGACTGTTATGGTGCGTGATCCAACCCATGTTCTTGTTTGATTGTTGGGTTGGTTATCGTACTATGACAGGCTACGGACCGAAGTTACGAACGGAAGCCTTAATTTGATTGTGATGTGTTACTCCTGTGAATGACTAAGGAACATGGCCCACCGCGGTACGTGATCCAACCCATGTTCTTGTTTGATTGTTGGGTTGGTTATCGTGCTGCGATGGTCTGTCGACCGAAGTCACGACCAGGAGATCTTCTTACTTATATCTGTAAACTTATGTAAAGGTCATAGAGTGCGACGCGTCCCGGCTCCAAGTGGCACCTTTTGTCCTTGTTTGGTTGTAAGGGTGCCAGATGGGTCCGACGATGTAGCGCTACCCTATAGCCACAGCATAAGCTTTATTCTTATCATTATAACTGGGTTTTATCTTAACTCTTGTGCCCTTTGGCGGTACTTGCTATTCGGGGCTGACCCCGCTGGTTTTGTTTGGCCAGATCTCGTAGCAGAGCCAGAGGACGCGATCCTTCTTCCTGACATCCATGGTGCATACTAGGAGCATGGCTAGTCGGGGACTCGAGTGGGTTTCTTCTCCACCACTCTTGCTTATACTTTTGTGCGGCGTTCAGCCACCGGCACCTGTTAGCCGGATTTCTTGATATTTTGTGTCAGTACATAATTGTAACTAAACAGACTGTAGCTGTGTATAATTTTGTGCTCATGACTCTCTGAGATAGCTATGTTATAAAGCTAGTCTCTCATGACCATTTTGATGAAGCGTCGGGGACGCCTTACTGCTTTGCCTTTAATGTTCATTTAATTGCTGATGTTGTGTTGAATGATTGAGACATAGAACTCTGTGGGACCATAGGAGACTTGATTGTAGCATGTACCCCCTAGTCTCTTGACAGCCACGATCGCCGTATGACGTCACGTACCTCATATGGTGTAGCTGGCCTCGTCCGTCTCCGTATTTCGGTACTGGGGCGTGACACCTGTCATGACCCGCACCTAAATGTTCGGGTACGAGTTCGTGAGTATGTCCAGATTACGCCGTAGTATCGACGGTAGTACGCTGTCTAGACCTCTTTATATCCATTGATAATTCATCACACTCACAAGTAAGTTTTACTCTAGCTCATTCACAGTAAGTACATAACTAGACTGGAGTAATGATAGGAAATAGATAATGTTATTATTCATGGAAACATAGCTTAAAGACATCCACCAATCCAAAGTTAATACATTTCAAAAGAAAAGATAAATCGGGGACAAACCTGATTAATATGATAAAGGAAAATTACTAACTAGCTATCTACTCTTCAAAAGTAGTCTCTTGGGCAAGGACAAGATCCTCAACAATGTCATCTGCTACATCGTGAAGGCCATAAAATGTAGGGGCATAGTCTTCATCGTCGCCTAATATGTCAACAGATCTAATCAGGATTGGAGCAAGTACCAATACACGACAAATTTATACTAAAAAAATCATGATAAGTAGTGGGAACTGACTATGTATTAAGTACCGCAAATCATGAATATAAATGAAAAGTGAATATCATGAGGCAAAAAAATGAAACTATTACAAGACAGTAAGAAACTATGTGTGTATATGTGAATTTAGAATATATAGCCGGCATATAGGGGGTTATAGGCTAATAAGACACGTCATAGACATGCTAGCAGTCGGGAATAATTGAGTTTAAGGTTCGCTGGTACAGTCGTGTACTCAGCTACTAACAGTCACGACATGATGGAAGGGTAAACCACATGCCTTCTAGTATTCTTCCTTCCGATACGAAAATCAATATAAAAGAATCACGAACCTATCACTAAGTGTAATCATGCAAAATAGGAATACTATTAGAGCATGAACTAAATATCATATTATAAAGAATGAACTTGAAGTGTAGGTTACTTGCCTCGAAATAATTTGGAGTTGACGTATCGGTCACGATCGTGCCAATACAGAATTAAGTCCAAAATCTAATTTCTCATATATGTTTTCAGATGCCAAAAATGATATCGCCAGACAGTCTAGAATCGTCCAAATAATCCAAATTGATATAAAATAGCCAATGTTTGAGATTCACCCGTAGATTGAGATTTTTAGATATTTAGAGTCCGCGTATAGGCCCACAAGGAGACAAAAGAGAGCCAAATTCGATAGTTGCTAGAAACGTACAAAATTTATATCATTTTAGATTTGATCGTCACCAAGAATCTGGTGATTGTATCGGATTCACGGATCGAGGTACGTATAAAAGTCTAAGCTACGAATATATTAATATTGTAAAATTTTATATCTAGTTATTCAATCGATTATCTATATTTGAACTCTGGATTAACTAATAAAAATCTGAGAGTTTGCTTTTTCACTTATAAGTATAGTAAACTACTCAATCACAGAACTAAAGAGAAGTATCATAATGGATTTAACCAAATTTATAAGAAAATAACCAAAGTAGCATGGAGATCAAGAGTTTAATCACAAATTTATTATACACTGGATAAAGTTTCCAAGAGACAAATCTAGCTGTTAAGGAAAAATCAACTAGAAAATAGAAAAACTAAAAAATAGACTAAGTTAAATCCTGAGATAACTTCATCCTGCCTCATTAGATGTATAGATCACAAGTCCTCAAGACACATAAAATGTCAACGATCCAGTTAGGATTGGAGTAAGCACTCTCATATATAATGTCGTACGATACAAAATAAAGCTTCATAAAAGTAATGCAACAAGTATCTAAATAAAGAGAAATTGTACATAAAAATAGAACTACTGAACTAAATGATGATAAATAGATTAAAGTACTAGACATGCTACTAAAATCATGCAATGATCAAGTACAACGAAGTTATAAACTATGTGTTGCCTAGTGGTAGCAAAATGTCCCGCAAACAAGTAGTCAAATCAAAGAGCCACGAAACCTGAACTCTTGTAAACGCCTCAGGATGCTGAAACAGACAACACAACGTTCTTATCATAATAAAAATGTCTAAGTTTAACTACTCATAAGTCCAAATCTGGACACATGGACAAAACGGTAATTTTATGTCAAAACAGTGTCCGCCTTTGAACCAAAAAATGTGCCAGAACCTATAGTCTATAAACTCGACAAATTATATACCTACGAGTCTAATATTTTGATTCAAAATCAACGGTATATCCAGATTTGGATTCCGATGAGCCGTGCACAAAATACCCGTTGAGTCGAATCGTAGGCCAGCCAAAACAGCGTTCTGGTCGACCTTCTCAGGATCGGACCAAACTTGGCTCACAGGACCAATAAAATAACACGAGTCAATTGGTGAAAGTTTCATCACAAAGTGACAAACGTGCACAAAATAATTAGAGTTTTTGCAAAGGGGTCGATACGGTGTACCTCGACCGATATGTCTCGAATTCATCGCGCACACGCAACCAATTCGAGTTTTATCAAAACCCACACGTCCGTATCATCCATATGCACCTTTCAATGCTCACGGGTTACGACGAAGTCGCCCAATTTTTTAGAATGGACCCGTATCAGTTAATTTTAAAAGATTTTAAAACAGTTTAAAACAAGTTTTTAGTGATTTTTAGACAGGTTTATCTTGTTGTGTAATAGATATAATCAAAATATGTAAACAACATTTACAAGCCGTAAAGGTTTTCTTCAAACCTATTTAGGTAGATTTCTAAATTAGTCGATGGTTCGACAACTATTTGCCTTCCAAAATGGGGGTATAAAAATCAAAACTGTCACATAATTTTATAATTTTTCTTGATATTTCAAGAATTTTTATGAATATTTCAGGGCAAATTAAATCAATCTATTTGAAGGGTATTGCAGGTGGTCAACTAGGCTACCCGTAGAAATTTACGGTTCGAAGAAGTATTAAATATTGAGGGAGAAATTGGAGTTCGAAGCTGTGTACCTTGCGGCATTGCTGTTGCGGCTGATAGTGCTTGTGCGCGTTCCTGGCGCAGTTTTAGGCCACCGTTGGCTATCTCCGGCAGCACAATCGATGGAGTGGCTATCCAGGGATTGGGGAAGGCTGGCTAGGGGTTTTAGATTAGGGTTTGTGCATTTTCTTCTCTTTCTCTCGCTTTCCCTTTCGATACATATATAGGTACATGCGGTTTTTGAGCTGTCGGGTTGCTATACGAGTTTAGGGAGGAAAGTATCTCGCGAGAAATTCATTTTCTCGCGAGATGCAGGGTTTTCCCCTCTTTCTTTATATTATTCGTTCTCTCTCTCTCTCTCTCTCTATATATATATATATATATATATATATATATATATATATATATATATATATATATATATATATATATATATTATTTTTTTATTGTAACTCCTCTTCTCGAACTTTTTTCAATTTTTTTAAATTATTCGTTCTATTTTTCGTATGTTAAAATAAATGGTTTGAAAGTACTAGATTTTGTCATAAAAATATTTCGTTCTTGAATTTTATTATTAACATTATATTTGTTATTATTTTTAGACTTTTAAAAGAGTGGTTTCAAAAATAATTTTAAAATGGAAAGTATTTTGAATATTAGAAATATTTGAATTTATATTTTTTAAAATAAAGATTTATATTTATAGAAATATACTTTAAATTTATTTTGATGTTATCAAATGTTATATTTAAACAAGATGACTATTATTGGAAAAGATTTGAATTTATATACTATACTATCTTGAAGACATAGAGTATTATCTAATTAATTTTGGAATACTTGAATTTGTATATTTGAATTTATTTGATAAATATTAAAGAATATTATTTAAAAATATTATTGCAATCGTTTATACTATTACGATTAGATTAATTCGCATTTAAATTCTGTTGACTTTGATTAAATTTATGACTTATCTACTCGAGTTTAAATTATTTGATAAATACTAAAGGTTGAATTAAATTAATATGTTATTATCTACTAATGAGTTTTGATTTAATTTTATATTTGATTTAAACCAAGGGAAGAATTATCTATCATAATCTTTATCTATTTGGGCTTCCCATTCCCTATATAAAGGAGAGCCCTCCCGTTATTTTTCTCCACAACCATAATTTTCCAAATTCCCACAAATCCCAAATCCCAAATCCCTAAACCCTAATTTCCTAATCTCTAACCTAATTCCTCCTAAATTCTAAACCCTAACCCTAACCCTAATTTGATATGCCACCATCGCTGCCACCCGACCATCTCTACCTCCATTATACGACTCCCCTGTACTACAAAATAGCCACAACCAATGACACCCACACTACCACAAATTCGTGTCCATAATCACAATTGTGTCCATACAAAATCTGTGCATGTGTCCACTTGTGTCAGCCGAGTGTCGGGCCATGGGTCCGACCTCGGGTGTCGTAAACTCCAATTTCCAGTGTCAATAATACACCCAGCATACAACCTTCCCTGTGTCGGATACTACATCTCCCCTGTATCCAATACTTCACCATCTCACAAACTAGAAACAAGAAGAAGAAATCAGGAGCCGTACCCCGCCGACTACCGTCAGTGATGGACGACCCACACCCAACCACCATCAAATAAACCACCACCACCATGTACCTATCCGGTGGCATTGACCATCGTCGTACTGCCGACCTCCTCCGCTCGCGGCTTTGGCCACTGGTCCTAGCGTTCTCCGTCTCCATCGTCGTGCTAGCCCCGGCTACTGGCGCATCCAGAACTCAGCCACCATCGCGTGCGGTGCCGCGTCCCTCCGATTTTACCCTCGCAGCGTCGACCGCGCCGGCCACCCGACCTCCAGCGACGGTGAACCATCGATGAACTCTTCACCATCGAGCGGCGCCAACGACGCTAGCGCCTGTACCGTTCCGCGTCGACATCCCGAGGTGAGCGCCGCTCTCGATCCCTCTTTCTCCCGTTATCCCCTTCTTCTTCACTCCAATTTCTTTACTCCCCTCTCTCTAAACACTCTTCTTACTCTTCTTCATCTTATTTATTTATTGGTTCACTTTATTTGGCAAATTATAAGGGCACAGCTCTTTTTACTCGGAGCTGTCCAAGTGACTGTTTCCCATTATTTACAAGTTTGCCACTGAAAAAATTACTCAGGGCTATCCAAGTTATAGGTATAAAAGTTAACTCTTATTTTTTTTTCCTTCTCTTCCTCACTCTCCATTCTCTCTCCCTCTTTCTTCTCCAAACCCTAGGTCTGGTCCCCACACTTTTTCCAACCCCACATTTCTCCAAACCCTAGAAGATTCTCCAAGGAAGATTCCTAGAATATTCGGTACGATGACGTCCGCTAAACGACAAAATTTCTGAGTTTTTTTTTCTTAGTAATCTTATATTTTGTCCCAATGTAGAAATTATGGAAGAAAGTGGATCACGTCTATCAATCGAGGAACCCGGATCTTCCGAACAACACGACAAAACACCCGAAGAACTCTCGGTAAATTTTCGACCGACTGCTACGCATTCGAGTGTATAAGAGGACTGCCAGACTTTCTGGCAGTCCATAGAACAGAAAGGACTGCCATATTACGCGGCAGTCTATTTGTACAACTAGTGTAAAATAGGACTGCCGCAAAACATGGCAGTCCAAGAAGTAACGAGGACTGCCAGATTATGCGGCAGTCTATATGTAGTAATGTGGTACAATTGGACTGCCAGACATTCCGACAGTCCATAAAACACGTAGGACTGCCACATAACTCAGCAGTCATTGTGTAGAAATAGTGTTAAGTAGGACTGCCAGACTTTCTGGCAGTCTTTTAAACACGTAGGACTGCCATAAAAATTGGCAGTCTTTGTTAAGAACCAGTGTAAAACAGGACTGCCAGACTTTCTGGCAGTCTATAAAATGCGATGGACTGCCAGAATGTCTGGCAGTCCTGTTGTACAGTCCTGAAGGAAGGGCAATTTTTCTTGTAATTTTGGTTGTAATTGTGTTTGTCAAATTTTTTTTGAAATTAAATATAGGGCCCACCACCTCCTATTTTCGATGACTTGAGTAATATATTCTCAACCGATGTCGCATTTGAATCTTATGAAGAAGCATTAGAATGGTGCAGACAAGTTGGAAGGCAAGTAAACATGGTCCTTGTCATTTCACGGTCATTACGAGGCCCGTCGTGTCGTAAAACTGTTGATCTTGGATGCGAAAGAGGTGGGACATTTAGGCTTCATCGAAAGAAAGAAGAATGTGGCCGGAAGAAAGTCCCGCAGAAGGCGGTCGGGTCCAGAAAGTGCGGTTGTCCTTTCAAGATTGTGCTTGTCTCAAGAAAGGATGGAAAGTGGACAGTTGATGTCAGAAATGGGATGCACAATCATGCGGTGGCGGAGACACTTACCGGTCATCCCTATGCCGGAAGGTTGAACGAACAGGAGAAGAAGTTAGTTGAAGAAATGTCCTGCTCCGGAGTCGCCCCGAAGCAAATTTATTCTGCGGTGCGCCAGAAGAATGAACAGAACAAGTCAACAATGAGGACAATCTATAATGCACTCTCGAGATCGAGGACAAATACCCTAAGAGGAAGAATGGCGATGCAACAAGTTATGAAGTTACTTGCCGACAATCACTATGTGGAGTACCATAGAAGACATCCGCCGTCCAATGAAATTACCTCTATGTTTTGGGCGCATCCGGAGTGTACGCATTTGGCACGATCCTTTGCCGATGTCTTGGTGGCTGATTGCACGTACAAGACTAACAAATTCAAGATGCCACTCTTCCACATTGTCGGCTTCACGTCAACGGGTAAATCATTTTCAGTTGCATTTTATTTCTTGAAGAATGAAACAGTAGATGATTATACATGGGCATTGAACAAATTGAAGACACTTTACACTGGACACAAAGAGCCGTCCGTTTTTGTCACCGATCGAGAATATGCATTGATGAATGCTATCGATATCGTATTTTCTCATGCTCGTAGACTACTATGTACATGGCATATTAATCGAAATATTCAAGCACAATGCAAGAGCCGGTTTGAAAAAGTAGACGGCAAACTTGATATTGACCGCTTCACAGAATTCTACGACGATTGGGGCCTTATTTGGCGAGCAAGTACTGTAGACGCTTTTGACAAAGCGTGGTTGGAGTTCAAGGGGAAGTGGGAAAGTAGCAACAAGTCATGTATATCTTACATCAAAGACACATGGGTTGATCCATTTAAAGAAGATTTCGTCTTAGCATGGACGAATAAGGTGAAGCACTACAGCACGACCACTACAAACCGTGCCAAAGGTTCACACTCAAAACTGAAGAAATATATACGTTCATCGGTCGGCGGTTTTGTGTCAGTTTGGCAGTCGATTAATCTAATGACCAACTCGACGGTGAACGAGATCAATGCTTCATTTGAGCGGAGCCTGAATATTGTAAAGCATGAACATAGGAAAGAGAAGCTTCTATCTGATTTAATCCATGTATTGTCTCACTATGCTTTGGGGTTTATATTTGAAGAGATTGCTCGGGCAAATTCAGTTGGTGTTGATACTAAAGCCTGTGGTTGTACACATCGATATTCTCTCGGCCTTCCTTGTGCTCATGAGATCAACGAATATCGACGTCAAGGCAGACCTATTCCAGTAGTGGTCGTTGATCAACGTTGGAGACAACTGTCAGTTATGCCTATGGTGGAGAGTCACGACGATTTCTTTTCCTTGCCAGAAGTTAAACTTCTTCATGCAAGATGGTGTGCTGCCCTAGAACCTGAGAGGAAGTCTATTGAACGTAAAATTCGAGAACTTGCCCACCCGGCAAGCAGTGATGTGCAGGAGCCATATGTTGTCGTTGCCCCGAAGGGTAGACCAGCAAGAAGACTTACAAGAACACAGAAGAAGAAGTTCGAGTCCACTAGAAGAGAACTATCATTATTTGAGCATATTAAAAAAAGCATGGAAAGGTTCGTTTGTCCAAAGCGGAGCGACAAGCTTCCAATTCAACGGAAGAAACAGAAAACAAGCGTTGGTGTCACCTTCGACATGTACAGTCATATATTTAATCCTGCAATACGGGAGTACATTTGGTCTATTGAAGATGTGCCTAAAGATGGACATTGTGGGTACCACGCCCTTGCACGTACACACAAGTTATTTCTTCTCATGACGCATCTTAGTCCGTCGCTCTTGTTCGAGAAACGGATAGTCCGATGCGATGTTCTGCATCTGGTTAGCCACGTCGACGTAGTTCTCTCCCTTGCACAGCAGTAGACTTTTCCCCAAGTTTCTTACTTTCGAAGCCTGAAAGAAAAATTAAGGGTCCAAATTAGCCAGGTTACTATACTGGTAAACATTAATTCGAAAAAAATACTACTTGCCATCTTTTGCATTGCGTCAAGCAGGCCTGCCCTGTTTGGTAGAGGAGCAGCTACCGGCACTTCATTCCCCCGCGTATCTGGATTCAACATCATACCATGTCCGGCCTCTACATAATAATTCCTATATTCATCAGTACAATCCCACATCTGCTCCACCGGACGTCGTCAAGTTTCACCAACTACATGACGTTGCCACTCAGTGAAGAAGTAAGAGCCCCAACGGTAGTCCGGCGGGACATAGGTTGATGCTTTGTTCCCTTTTGATGAAGTCCTCAAATTCAAAGTGCCCGGTACAGTTTGCACGTAGCCAAACTGTCGAAGCACTCTGTCTGGCATATGAGGCTCCTCAATTTTTTGACAGGATATCAGACCTTGAAATAGTGAAACTCCTTGCAACGGACGAAAACTATTTCGAAGATCCTTATAAGGATGCCAAATAATCTACATCATAGTATATGTAATCAAGACCAAAGAAGTTACTATTTTACACTATAATGAAATCCTAAGTAAATAAAAATGTAAGTTAGCATTGTCTCACCTCCTTTTCGTTCATATCTTCAAGTGCGATACGCAGGGAAGCTAAAGTATGCGGGTGTCTGCTATCCATCTTAACTGGATTCCACTTGCATATCCTAGGTAGCTGCTCATCATAGTCTTTGTTAACAGTGGCCCTCTTTAGCGTCGGAAAATGTTCGTATATCCATGCCTGTACATGAAATGTAGATGACACAGATATTAATCGACCTAACTTTATTTAAACTATAAACAAAGTACGATTTACTTGACTCACATGGAGCAGAGTTTGACAACCAGCTATAATCTTCGATCCGACTCTAGATGCAGCGCCAAGTTCGCGGTAGAGATAAGCTAGTATACCGCTTCCAAATGATATTTGATCCACAGTGCCTAAGATCATAAAATTGTTAACATATTTGGCGTGAATCGAGGTTCCGAACTTGTCCGGAATGCAGACGGCTCCCAAGATGAAATACATGTATGCCCGGACCACTGCATCGTCGTTGGCGTCGTCCTCATGGTCATTTTCATCGTCTTCATCATCATCATCATCAATGTGTGCATTCCTAAGAAAACTCAAAGGAACTCCGTACAACTTCTTAAACTCGGGGAGTCTAACAAAATTCCCTGCCTCAATACCGAGTGCAGTGGAGACCAATTCCACCATCTCGTCATACAGCTCAAAGTCACCCGTATCATAATTCATGAGCATTGGACCACCATCAACTCTAAGTCCCAAAATGTGGTGGACGTCGTCGAGAGTGATCGTCAACTCCCCGGAAGAGAAATGGAAACTGTTTGTTTCGGGATACCACCGCTCCACAAACGCAGAGATCAGTGCGTGATCCAAGATCTTGTACGAGTGTTTCGCAATATGCTGCAACCCAGTGGGGATGATTTTGGCCTTCACACCTTCTTTCAAATTATCAAAATTCCATGTACTGCACATCTTAGCGTGGTTAATGACCCGCAAGATACACGAACTTTTCTGGAAATAAAACAATATAAACAAACTATAAATATAAAATGTAACTACTATTTTACAAAAGAAATGTAAATATCTAAGGTAGTGAACTTACCGGATCCTTCCAAATTTGGTAAAATATGTGGTTAGGCAGGGACGTCAATAGTGAGCAACCGATTGGCCTCACTTCCGGATCAGCTCTATCAGAAGCGGCGTTCGCGTCAGAAGGTCCGGAACCATCGTCCCCCCCTCTATAAACAATGGGAACAATGGGCAAATCCTCATCGGAGGAGGGGGAATCAGGACGAGTCTTCTGTTGCTTCGATTTACTTACAACATGTTTGGTTCGACGTGGTGCAGTCTGAGAGGGTGCCGTCGGTTCACTTATCGTTATTGGTTTTTCGCGAACCCGCTCAGCTTCACGTGCCTTTCACTCCGATGCGGTAGGTCGTTTTCTTCCACCCTCGACGTCAACGTCCTTCGACTTCGGAGTCGGGTCGTGACTACGAATATTTAATATCAATCGATTAATACTTAGAAAACATCAAACAAGACTGCTAATTCAGGACTGCCGCTATTTCTGCCAGTCCTATGTATTGTTAGGACTGCCAGAAAGAGAGGCAATCCACGTGTACAACAAGTATTACAAAGGACTGCCGGACTTTGTGGCAGTCCAATACGCATAAAGGACTGCCACAAAGTTCGACAGTCCTGTGTAATACTTGCTGTACACGTGGACTGCCTCTCTTTCTGGCAGTCCTATGTACTGTTAGGACTGCCAGAGAGAGGGGCAGTCAACTTGTACAGCAAGTATTACAAAGGACTGCCGAACTTTGTGGCAGTCCTTTACGCGTATAGGACTGCCACAAAGTACGGCAGTCCTTTGTAATACTTGCTGAACAAGTCGATTGCCCCTCTCTCTGGCATTCCTAAAAGTACATAGGACTGCCAGAAACATGGGCAGTCGTCGTCGAGTCGAAAGGAACCGACTTGGGTTGTTCGAACTAAATTAATAGGATTTTGGGGGGGGAATTGACAACGTATTAGGTTTGTTACCTTGATTCAGAGGAACGTTTGCGTGCCATCGTAGGGAGGATCGAAACCCTAACCGTCACAACTGCGTAAAAGAAATGGAGAGAGAGGAGTGGGAAATCGTGGAGAAGAAGAAGAAGAGGAGGAGGGAAAATACACATCTACTTATAGGTATATGTATTGGACCTGACCTACATTTAGACCTTCACCCCCCTTGGATATACACATCTTCCTCTATACAACGTATAGTTTCCATACAAGAGAAAGCTCTATCATCAAAAATTCTATGGTTACGTGTTTTCCATATATGCCAAATTGTACTCATAAGCCTCAGTCTTGCCTGCCTAAACCAGTTGGTCCCTCTATGTCTGCCCATGCTTAAATCCTGAACGGTTTCTAGTAGATTTCTATCCATGTTAACCGGAAAATTCAATCTCCTTAGTTGCTCTCTCCAAACGCATCCCCCGAACTCACATTTGAAAAATAGAAGCTCCGCACTCTCCTCCTTTCCGCTACACAATACGCATAGCAAGCACTCTATGTTTATGCCAAACTTGGACAGTCGATCCCTTGTCATCAACCTCCCCTTGATCGTCCTATACATCTGAAGCTGGAATTTGAGTGCCGACCCTTTCATCCAAATGAACTCCCGCCATTCAGTCTTCGTCCTCATCGATCTTAACTCATCATACACCTCCTTAAAACTGTATCCCCCATCTCTTCCAAAATCCAGGTACCATCGATCTCTACCGGCCTGTCCGTCGATAGGAATATCCTTGATGTACCTCTCCAACAGATTACCAACCCTTTTTTGCCTCCAAACGCCATTTGCCATCCGTAATTAGTACTCCCACCGTCTCCTTGGCTGCCACTTGTGGTAAACTTGCCAACCTAGAATATCCAAAGCTGACCTGTGCCCCATCTACGGATCATCCCACAAATTGGTAGTGTCCCCGTTAGCTACCACCATCGTCAACTTCCTCTTAATAACCAGGCGCATACTAAGGATGGACTTGAATGTCTTTGAAAAATTGTTATCATTTCGGAGCCTCCAAAAATTTGTTTTCCACGTATACCTACTCCGCATCCACTTGTTCCAGAGTGAGTCCCCCTCCATAAACTTCTACGCCATTTTGTATATCAGAACCTCCCTCAAAGTATCTAGATTTTTCAGGCCAACCCCACCTTCATCTTTCGGCCTACAAAGCTCTTTCCAAGCTATAGCATGCATGCCACCTTTCCAGACAAAATTAGCACAAAGTCCCTTAATCTTCCTTACCGTGCTAACTGGCAAAATGATATCCTGCATCCAGTAAGTAACAATAGCGGTGATAACTGACTTAACAAGCTCTAACCGACCCCCGAACGATAGCAATTGAGCTTGTCATCCGTCAAGCCGAGCGTGAATGACCTCCAAGAGCCCCGAGCAATCAGCTCCTTTGATGTAGGAGATAGATAGAGGCCATCCCAAATATACGATAGGGAGTGACCCCTCCTCAATGTTTAGCCGCTGCCGTAACCTCTCCTTATTATTGCACGTTCGGCTGAAGTACACCCGACTCTTTTCCTTATTTAGTTCGAGCCCCGACACCTTGCTGAATTCAACTAACACCTGAGCCAAATTATCCATGCCCATCTCTGATGGTTTAATGAACACCAACAAATCATCTACATAAATTAGATGTGCAACCACGGGCTCCACCTTGTTAAATAACGGCACTATCTTCCTATCATGCACAACCAACTCCATCAAGCATGAGAAATACTCCATCGCAATAGTAAACAAGTACGGAGACAAAGGGTCTCCCTGACGGAGCCCCCTGGTGCTGGTAATAAAACCATGCGGCTCACCCCTAATGATGACAGAGAAGGACGGGGAAGAAATGCACTCCTCAATTCTATTGACCTACCATACATCAAAACCCATATCAATCATAAGCTTGCAAACAAATTTACGATCAACCGTATCATAAGCCTTCCGAAGATCAAGCTTGATGCAAGCTTTGCCCGCCCCCAGTTTATTGAAATCTCTCACCAATTCCTGAACAATCAGGTAATTCTCAGAAATTACACGCCCTTTGACAAATGCCGCTTGATTCGATGCAACGAGTCCTGGCATTAGCCCTTGCATCCTTTTGCACATGACATTAGAGATAATCTTGTATATAAAATTGCAGCACGCGATCGGCCTGAAATTACTGAAAAAGGAAGCTCCTTCCTTATTTGGAATCAAAGACAAGAAAGTATGGTTAATTTCTTTCAGCAGCTTACCTGTGCGAAAAAATTCTCGCACCGCCTCGTAAATCGGAAACTTAAGCTCCTCCCAATGGACCTGAAAGAACTTGGCAGAGAAGCCATCCGGACCCGGGGATTTGTTCGGACTTGCTATCCTAACTATAGCCTCGATCTCTTGAAGCGTCACCGGCTGTCGTAAGGTTGCATTCCCAACCAAGGTAACCACCCTCCTGCAAATCAACTTTGGCAAGCCTCCACCCCCCCGGGGAATATGGTTGAAGAGCTCCTGGAAGTATTCGACCGCAACTCTCGAGATATTATTCACATCGGTGTTGGTGACCCCCTCATCGTTGATAATCTTTCCAATGTGGTTCCTGTGCTGTCGCGCTTTAATAACTCCACAGAAGAACTTCATACATCTGTCTCCGTCCGTTAACCAATCGCATTTTGTACGTTGCCTCAGCTGGATATCTTCAAATGCCTGCAAATTCATTACCTCCTCCCTAAGCTTCCTCTCCAAACATAGCAGCTCAGTGTTCCCAGGCTCCTGCTGTACCCGATTTTGGATAGCCTCTAGGTCCTTTTCTTTCTCCCCAACCTCAGGTTTAGCTCGACTATGATTCCACTCTTTAAGGCTTCCCTTAGTCGCCTTCAGAGCTCTACAGAGACTGAACTGCCTAGTCCCTACCACCATGCTTTGAAGCCCCTCCCTAATAGCTTCCGTATACCCCGGACACATCGACCATGCAGTGTTATACTTGAACGGTCTCCTGTTCACAACAGCCGTAGGGCATATACGTACCAAAATAGGTGAATGTGTTAGTCTATTTGCAAACAATCGATGGAAAAACTCAGTTGCAATCCCTAAGAAGAGATGCAAAGAATGCAGTTGCAATCCCTAAAAAAGAGATGCAAATAATGCAGTTGCAATCCCTAAAAAAGAGATGCAAATAATGCTGATTGCGTAGCCTAAACGATTAAAAAAATCGAATCGCGTTTGCAATAGCGGTTTCTCGAAGGCAACAAGAGATGATCAACAACAGTTGAGTCTCAGATTTTCGAAGGCAACAGAAAGAGGAAGGAAGAAGAAGAGCGGATCTCGCTGGGGTGTTGAACACTGGCGCTCAAAGCTATACCCGCAGTACGGATAAGCTCCCAGGAACCAGCAAGTTCAGGAGAACTTCTGGAACGCTCGTAAGTCAATATTTGAGACTTGAACGGGCTTCCTGGACTTAACAGACTCCCTCAACTCTTTTCTTGGTGCATCTTTCAAAGGAGGCCAAGGGGCTCTATTTATAGAGTGGAGTTGAGACTTCACCTCTTCTCCTATCCGATGTGGGACTAAAATACCAATACTCAAAAATAGAGTTTGATATTTTAGATCATCCCACAATCAGCATAGAAGTGTGCCAGTCCACGCCTACCCCCCGAACCCTCCCGTGCATGCACGAGACATCTTGGAGTCCGCGTCCGAGTCCGAGTCCGCACAACAAAAATTAACTTGCATCCTTGTTGGATTTAATCCTTTTTCCTTCTAGGAAAATACTTCCACATGACACAAACTTGTGCCCCACTACACCTCATGTGCACACCTCAACACAAGCAATGCATTATATTGAGATACTCACCATTTGGTGTAGCCGATGTGGGACTATCTTTTCTAGTCCAAAGGCAAAAACACCAACAATCCCCCACATATCTCAATATATGGGTTGAGCGTTCCCCACAGTGATTGTCCATCATGCATTAGGAGAGATGTCGCTACGACTTGAATCTTCCCGCATAGGTTAAATAACAGCATGATACAAGAATGGACTAAGCCTTGAATTCTGCACCATAACTGCAATTCTTCCTACTCATATAGTGACATCAACTGTGCTTCTGGCTGCACATTGAAGGCCTTGTGCCAGCCTGGTTTCAGTGTATAATTTTTGGGCGTCTACAAGTTTACCCTCAAGAGACGGCCTGATATCTCTGTCCATACACTATAGGTGAGTTCTATATAAAGAGTCATTGGCATGAAGCATTGCGCTTCTTTGCGGTGCTACGCCGCTATGACATGGCTGACAAAGCCAAGGCATTACCCTTACCTGGGAACCTCATCGTAGTGTCATACTACTGTAGCATGAGGTCTCAAGCCTCTTTGTAGTGCCAAACTACCCAGCATGAAGCCTTGCGCTCCCTTGTGGTGTTACGCCACTATGACATGGCTTGCAAAGCCGAGGCTTTACCCCTACCTGGGTACCTCATCGTGGTGTCATGCCACTGTAACATGAGGACACCGGCCTCTTTGTAGTGCTGCCTACATCTCTTTATTACGATTATGCAATATTAGGCTACCTGCCTATATGCGGTGCTACGCCGCCTGTAACTTGGCTAACAAAGCCGAGGCATTACCCCTACCTGGGAACCTCATGGTGGAGTCACCCCACTGTAGCATGGAGTTGTAACACTCCTTTGTGGTTGTTGCGCCACCATGCTTCCTGTAAAGCATAACAGACCTTCACTCAGTCTGAGAACTCATTAAGGCATTATGCCATCCTTCTCACAGGATCAATTTTTCGTAGAAAATTCATAGTAGACAACAGTGGTTCTGGGTCCGAAACCCTTACATGTTCCGCAGAACAAGTGCCCACTGTTAACTAATATTTTTCCAGTCAATAGTCCTCCCTTGAATCAAAAAATTAGATATCTGGTAGATTTCTCTTTGAACCAATAACATAAAATTTATTGATAGGATTATAATGACACAATATTAGAATGCCTTCAAGCCCATCTTCCTTGCTGTGTCCTCGACCAGCTGACGCTTGAGACCCTTCGTGAACGGATCCGCCAGGTTTTCCTGACTCCGAACATCGATCACTGCAATGACGCCCCTTTTTATGAGATCGTTCACTGCTCTGTGCTTCAACCGCACAGTCCTCTTCTTCCCGTTGAAGAGTTCATTTGATGCCACTGCTGCTGCCGCCTGGTTGTCACAGTATATCGGAATCGCCGGTATCTGAGCCCCAACCATTGGAAGGTCATACATGAGCTCCCGAAGCCACTCTGCTTCATCTGCTACAGCGTCCAATGCAAAGAATTCAGATTCCATGGAGGAGCGAGATAACATAGTCTGCTTCTTCGACTTCCACGATATAGCAGCTCCACCCATGGCGAACACATATCCACCTGTGGAATATTCGCTCTCCACCTCTGAACACCAGCTAGCATCACTGAAGCCTTCCACTACTAACGGATCTTCGCTGTAGTATAGTGCATATGTCTGAGTCTTCTTGAGATATCTCATAAAACGCTTCACAGCTTTCCAATGCTTTACGCCTGGATTGCTCGTAAATCGACTCAACATTCCCACTGCAAAGGCTATGTCAGGCCTTGTGGCAGTAGTAGCGTACATCAAACTTCCGATGACGCTAGCGTACTCCAACTGCCTGACGCTCTCCTTCGAATTTGGCTCCAGTTTCAGATCACTCCTGTACGGTGTATCAATAATAGGAAGATCTTGATACCCGTAGCGAGAGAGCATCTTCTCAATGTAATGAGACTGTGATAGCGCTATTCCAGTGCCTGTCCGGATGATCTTGAGCCCCAAGATTACGTCGGCATCCCCCAAGTCCTTCATACTGAACTTGGTCGAGAGGAATTTCTTTGTCTCTGTGACGCAGCTTAAATCCGTACCTAGGATTAGCATGTCGTCCACGTATAGACAAACGATTACTCCTCTTCCGTCAGCAAACTTCGTATAGACACACTTGTCTGTTTCACTGACCCTGTAGCCATTTGACCTTATCACCTTGTCAAACTTCTCATGCCACATTTTTGGGAGCTTGCTTCAAACCATACAGAGACTTCATCAACTTGCAGACTTTGTCTTCCAGACCTCTGACGACAAAACCTTCTGGTTGTTGCATGTAGATCTTTTCGGTCAGCTCGCCATTAAGGAATGCCGTTTTCACATCCATCTGATATATCACCAGCTTGTGTATTGCTGCTAAAGCAATTAACAATCTGATAGTTGTCATCCGAGCTACTGGAGCATAAGTGTCAAAGTAGTCGATCCCCTGCTTCTGAGCAAACCCCTTGGCCACTAGCCTGGCCTTGAACTTGTCAATGGTTCCATCTGCTTTCATCTTCTTCTTGAAGATCCATTTGCATCCGATGGGTCTTGCTCCTTCTGGTAGGTCGACCAATACCCATGTGTTATTGGAGGTGATTGAGTCAATCTCGTTGTCAATCGCCTCCTTCCAGAATATAGCATCTCTGGTCTTCATCGCCTCATCATAGGTAAGCGGATCTGCTTCCACATGATAGGTGACGAAGTCATCTCCGAAGTCTTTCGGCCTCCTCGCTCGCTTAGTTGACGGCTCAGCGAGTTCTGGTTCAGCTGGTGTCTCCTCGACAACAACTCCATCTTGGACTACTGGTTCGATAAAGATCTCTGTCTGCTCCGCACCCTCATTATTCTCCGGAATATCCGCGAGAACAATGTTCTTGTGCCTTGCAAACTTTTCTTCAAAATATTCAGTATTGCGAGATTCGATGATATGATTTGACTCGATATCAAGGAATCTCCGAGCATCACTCTTCTAGGCATACCCCAGGAAGATCGCCTTAGTAGTCCTTGTCCCCAGCTTCTGAATCTTTAGATCCGGGAGCTTCACATAAGCCAGGCACCCCCACACTCGAATGACATTCAGGTTGGGTCTGACTTTGAACCAGAGTTCATGAGGAGTTATGTCGGAAGTTGCATACGGCACTCTGTTCAGAATGAAAGTGGCCGTTAATGCAGCTTCTCCCCAATAGCACTTTGGGAGACCCACAGTCAACAGCATAGAATTCATCATCTCTGTCAACGTTCTGTTCTTCCTTTCTGCTACTCCGTTGGATTGTGGAGAATACAGAGCCGTCGTCTCGTTGATGATTCCATGTTCTTTGCAGAATGATGAGAATTCATGAGACCTATATTCCCCACCTCGATCACTCCTCAGCCTCTTGAGTTGTTGTCCAGTTTGCCGTTCAGCCTCGGCCCTGAACTCCTTAAACTTCTCGAATGCTTCGTCTTTAGATTTGAGTAAATAGACGAAGGCATACTTGGAGAAGTCATCGATGAAAGTAATGAAATACTTCATCCCGGCCTTTGTAGAGAATTGTTTGAAGTCACAGATATCTGAGTGAACCAACTCCAGAAGATCTGTGCTTCGATGGACCCTGTGGAAGGGTTTCCTAGTGATCTTCGTCTGAGCACATATCTCACATTTCTCTACCTTACCCCCACACTTGGAGATAAGTCCTAGACTAGACATTTTGTTTATTCGCTTACAATGAACATGTCCTAGTCTATTATGCCACAACTCAAGAGAGTAATTCAAACTAGTGATAGCATTGACATTATTATGCTGGGTTACAACAAGCTGAATTTTGTACATTCCTTCAGTCTGAAAAGCTTTCCCGAAGAAAGTACCCTTCTTGGACATCACCATTTGGCCAGCATTGATGTCCATCCTCAAGCCTGCGTTGCAGAGCAGGCTCCCAGAGATCAGGTTCTTTGCGATTGCAGGAACATGCTTCACACCTTGAAGCGTCAGAATGTTCCCCGATGTAAGCTTCAGCTCCACCGTCCCGATCCCCAGTACTTCAGCTTGTGCCTGGTTCGCCATCATGACTTTCTCGGAAGTAGGCTCATAGGAGACGAACCAGTACTTGTCTGAACAGACATGACATGTCGCGCCAGTGTCTATCCACCAGTCCAAGTCTGCCCCCACAGTTGCAACCTGTGCTATCATGGCAACCTGATTAGTAACCAAAGAAATCTTGTTAGGCTCACCTTGCTCTTTGGGCTTGGACTTGCATTCACTTTTATAGTGACCCTTCTTGCCACAGTTGAAGCAAGTCACATGGGACTTGGACTTCTGTTGCTTGAATCCTGGACCCTTCACTTTCAGATTCGAGAAGTCCTTCTTCTTGTGGTGAGAAGCCGCCTGCTTCCCTTTGTTCTCTCTGGTGGCTTGAACCAGATTCGCCGTTGCTAGTTGCTTGGACAGGGTGTCCAACTTCTGTTGAGAGCGCATCTCGTCCTCAACATGAATCTCGCTGAGGAGATTATCCAGGCTAATCTCCATCTTCTTCCTATGCATCCTTGCATAGATGTTGCTCCATCCTGGAGGAAGTTTTGCCACGATCCCTCCAACGACGAACTTGTCGACGAGGGGCATGCTATCGTCCTCCAGTTTCTGGTGCAGCTTCAGGAACTCTTTCACTTGGGGCAGCATGGTCTTCTCGTCTTCAAAGACCCATTTGTGGTATTTTTCAACCATGAACATCTTCGACCGGGCCTCGTCGTCGTCATACAGCTTCCCCACGGACTCCCAGATCTCTTTGGCAGAAGTCCTCTTTGTGTAGGACTCGGCCAGAGAGTCTTCCATGGAATTCAGGATCAGCAGCCTGCATATGCTGTTATCCTTTTTCCACTTCGTCTGCTTGCTCGTAGCAGCGGCCAGAACAGCAGCAGATCCTGTTGCTGGAACGATTGGTTCTTCCTCATCCAACACGTGATCAACATCCACGAGTTGAAGGTTCAGAGTCACCTTTCGCTTCCAGATCTGGAAGTGTTCGCCGTCGAATTTCTCCAACTTGTTAAAGCCGGTATCGACAAGCGAAGCACGAGTGTTTTCCATCGAATCGTATAGCTTTGAGATTGTTAGTCTATTTGCAAACAATCGATGGAAAAACTCAGTTGCAATCCCTAAGAAGAGATGCAAAGAATGCAGTTGCAATCCCTAAAAAAGAGATGCAAATAATGCAGTTGCAATCCCTAAAAAAGAGATGCAAATAATGCTGATTGCGTAGCCTAAACGATTAAAAAAATCGAATCGCGTTTGCAATAGCGGTTTCTCGAAGGCAACAAGAGATGATCAACAACAGTTGAGTCTCAGATTCTCGAAGGCAACAGAAAGAGGAAGGAAGAAGAAGAGCGGATCTCGCTGGGGTGTTGAACACTGGCGCTCAAAGCTATACCCGCAGTACGGATAAGCTCCCAGGAACCAGCAAGTTCAGGAGAACTTCTGGAACGCTCGTAAGTCAATATTTGAGACTTGAACGGGCTTCCTGGACTTAACAGACTCCCTCAACTCTCTTCTTGGTGCATCTTTCAAAGGAGGCCAAGGGGCTCTATTTATAGAGTGGAGTTGAGACTTCACCTCTTCTCCTATCCGATGTGGGACTAAAATACCAATACTCAAAAATAGAGTTTGATATTTTAGATCATCCCACAATCAGCATAGAAGTGTGCCAGTCCACGCCTACCCCCTGAACCCTTCCGTGCATGCACGAGACATCTTGGAGTCCGCGTCCGAGTCCGAGTCCGCACAACAAAAATTAACTTGCATCCTTGTTGGATTTAATCCTTTTTCCTTCTAGAAAAATACTTCCACATGGCACAAACTTGTGCCCCACTACACCTCATGTGCACACCTCAACATAAGCAATACATTATATTGAGATACTCACCATTTGGTGTAGCCGATGTGGGACTATCTTTTCTAGTCCAAAGGCAAAAACACCAACAGAATGGTCGCTCGTAGAAGCAGCAAGGCCTTCCGCCTCTGATTCTAGAAATTTCGAGAACCAGTTTTCGTTGCCCAGCACCCGGTCCAGTTGACAGGAGATCCTATAGTCAACTGATTGGTTGTTCCACGTCCATAGTAACCCACTTCTTTTCATACACCTCAATCCCGTACTCAATAAACAACATCTGAACTCATTTAGAATGGCATCGGTGACTGGTCTAACACCTTTTTTTTCATTTGAGTGAAGCATCGCATTGCAGTCCCCCAACAGAAGAAGGGGAGTCCCACTCCTTAATCCGCGACTGATCTCATTTATGTCACTCCATAAATGGAGCCTATTCTTTCTATCGTTGGCCCCATAGACTGCCTCCACCACCATTTTAAACCCCCCTATGTTTGAGAATTCAACCACCAACAACTGATAGGACTCGAAACGAACAACTCCATTCCAGATGCTTTGGTCCCACATCACCCAAATCCTCGCCATCGACCCCATCATCAAATTATGAGCAGACTCCCGCTTACATGGGGTACGACGCTAGATCAGATTTTCTGATCTAATTTTAGATTCAAGGATAATTGCAATAGTGCATTGATACCTACGAATATGCTCCTTTATCGATCTCCACCTCTCTCCGGTATTTGCTCCCCTTACATTCCATGCGAGTATACTCATTTAAAGAATTGGCGCAGTTCCTCTAGCTATCCTCGGGCTCACTCGTAGAGGCACAAGTGACCCATCTTTGTTTCTCGATTTGGTATCCTGACAATCTTCATTTCCTGCATCTTCTTTCCTCAGCAAAACCTTCCATTCCGGATTGTCCATGGTCAGAGGATCATCATACCCTTCTCCATCTATATTCTCTCTAACCGTTGCTTTCCTTCTAATCTTAGCCCCCTTCTCTTCACTAGTACTTGGATGATTATTGTTAGAGATACTCCCATCTCTAACGTGCTCATTATCCTCTGCAAAAACCACCATCTGATTCTTTGTCATTCCCTCATTTGCCTCCATATTCCTTTCCTTTCCAACCTCATCATTAGCTATTTGTTCTCCTCTTTCAGAGCCTCCTCCTTGTTGCCTCTTTCCTAAAATACTTTCTACTCCATCTTCCATGAGTCGCTCCTTCCCAGTAACCATCTCCTCCATTACTTGCATATTGGAGACTTGCCCAATATCTATCTCCTCCTCTCCTTGCATAACCGTGTCTTCAGCTGGCTCCCATTCTAAATTTTTACTTCTATCCATCTGGCCCTCTGCATCCACTCCCTCTCCATCCTTGCTAACATTATCCTGCTCCTTTTCGTTGCAGTTTTGTTTGATATGCCAAAAACACTTGCAAACCGAACACGAGGGGGGAACCCATTCGTACTCCACCCTCTGCTCAAGGACTTGACCATCAGGTAGTTCGATAGGAACCGAGAAAGGAAGAGCCTCAAAATCCGCCACTTCCACGAAAACTCGGGCATAATTAAGTCTAGATAGCGTAGCCGTAGGTTCATCGATTTTTAGAAGAATCCCCATCAGACTAGCCAACTTCATAATTACAGCCCCGCTCCAAAGCCTGGGATGAAGATTTGGGAATCTAATCCAGATAGGAACCGAGGTCAGTCGATCCCTCTCAAATTTGGAGTCTGACATCCATCTTCACATCACAATAAGCCGGCCGTCAAACGACCATGGTCCCTGTTGAAGAATACGATCCGTATCCTTCTTCCTCTCAAATCTAATCAGATAGTAGCCATTTTCCCGAGCATAAATATCTAAGTGACCCGTACGTTTCCACACCCTATTAATGTAAGCACTTAGAGTTCCGTAGAACGGACGATTACCTATGACATACAGCATAAGTGTATGCTTCCACGCCTCCTCAGTGGATGCCAAATCTTCAGTCGTCACCATTACCGTCTTTCGATTCCCTACCACCTTCGTAGCTACAAACTTGGGGGTATACTGTACTTCGCAGGCCGGGTCTCTGCACATATCTGCCCATGAGCGCGGTGTCTCTTCCGATACATGCATCTGCACCCCCTCACATCTTGACGTCTCACCCAGTCCTGGACCTTTCGACACCGCCTCCCGCGGGGTAGATCTCCTTGGCATTTTTCCCTCATCCAGAAGTTTGGACATGGCTTCCCCTTAAATCAATTGGTCCCATTTTCTATTTCTTCCCCCAGCCGTATATACTCCTGTCCCCTTCCTCCCAAATGAGTAGACATTTTGCCCACCACCGCCACCCCTAGAAATTAGGGCTTTCCCCTTTTTCCTAGCCTCGACCTTCTTCCATCCCCCATTCACTTCTCCACTCCTAGCCGACGAGGAGCTACGTTCTCTAGTCCTGCAATCGTTTCCACCACCATCAGCTTTCTGTGGCCTGTCACCCTCCCTATCGTCGGGTTCCCCCACATCGCCCTTCAAATCGCCCACACCTGAGCTATTCTTTTTCATATATATATATATATATATATATATATATATATATATATATATATATATATATATATTTTCATATGTATATATATATATATATATATATATATATATATATATATATATATATATATATATATATATATATATATATATTATATATATATATATATATATATATAGATAGACACACAGACACACACACACACATGTTTACATATATTTATACGCACATTTTAAACAAAAATAAGTAGTATTTGTAAATTATTCTAAAAATACAATCCATTGTGGCAACACATATTTATTAATTCTATTACTAAATTCATATAAATAAATTCTACTGTTATGAATATATAAAGTCTAACATTTACATATTGTGAATACCTCATATATACACAAGTATTTTTTTACCCTCATATATACACAAGTATATATATAGACTAATAATTCCAAAAATCTAAAAGGAGACATTTAAGAAATTGTATCCTATAACCCAAAATAAATATCAATCTTGTAGAAAATAATATATATTATATATATAACATTCATTTACAAAAAAATTATTTATTAGAATCAACACCAATTATATTTACCCAATATATATAGATGCATATATATCTACATGGTTGTCTTTGGACGCACTATATGTCTACTTGGCTTGGGTTTGGTTCGGATCATGTCCAGACTAAATTGGTACAACTGGGTCTCCTAAAAGTCATAATCTTAATAAATAGCTAATTAAATTATTTATAGGGGTCAAGTCACAACTTTGACTGATTTTTCTATTAGGAACACACCTATGGCTAGGCTTTCCCTACCATGGCTAATACACTAGTCAAAGCACGGGACTACAATATTTGTGCCATAATTTCTAGTCGATATGAATCCCAAAACTTAATCATGACGAAGCCATATATATATATATATATATATATATATATATATATATATATATAAACCTAAAAAAAAATATATATAAACCTAATTGTATTTAAACCTATTTGGATGTATAACATCCTAAAATAAATTCATATAATTCTACTAAGTCATGGAAACCTAACATGGCTCTACCAAGTGGGGTTGGCTAGGTTAGGGTCCAAATATATTATCTAGTCAAATCGAACTCAAAAAGTCAACCAATGAGTCTCTTGCTATTCACAAATAAATAGCACATGAAAACTCGATTGAGTGGCACACCCTTGGCATGTGTGTAGTACGCTCAAAATGGGTCAAAACCATATGTTGGGTCAAATGGTTTTGATCGATGCCGAGTTTCGTACTCAAGTTGAAAGTTAGGTCTAGAATTAATAATAAATAGTCAAATGGCCTAAATCTACCCAAAGTTGCACGAAGTCAACATAAAGTTAAGGAATAAGTTTGGGTGGGACATGATATATCAAGTTGAAGGTGGACTCGTCTATTTTAAAACTCATGAAGAAAGTTTCGAAAAATTGGCATATTTTGTGCTCCAAAAATCAAAGCTACTAAAATGTACATCTATAGTCATAAAAAATATATAATTTAATAAATATAAAATTATATAAAATAATTAATAAATAATTCCTAAAAATTAGTGTCTTTATAATCTACACACCTTAAAAAAATTTTGTCCTCGAAATTCAATTTATCAAACAACTCAATAATGATTAGGGAGAATGCACTTTTCAATCATCGAACAAATGATCCGTCTTGTCTTTAAATATTTAAGGAACGTACTCCAAAAGATTGTTACTCTAGCCTAAAATAAACAACTAGCAAGCTAATACTAATTCAACTATCTATAATTATTTTTCTACCATCCATGGCCACTAACTCCTACCGAAATTTGAAAGGTTGCCAATTTTATTTACCCACTTGGGATCCTCATATGTTATTGTGATTATCTATGTAAAGCTTATGAAACTTATAAATTGTGCATCTAATCTAAACATCTAACTATATCTTCCTAACCATATTATTATCATAATTATATAAGTCTACTTTTTACTTGACCAAGCTAAGTGATACCTACCATTCTGTCTAATCCTAACTATACAACTGATAGGGCATATTAGTAAATGGGTTGGGTTAGGCTATGTTTAGGTTTTTCTTGTAGGGGGTCAATCTTTACACTAAAACTACCACTCTATTCTTGATCAAATGACTACTATAAGAGCGTAACCTAGTATGATCATATATTTATTTCTATAACGAGGACGTCTACCCACCTTTGGTTACACTACCCCCATCAAACACATGATGCCCTAAAATTTTATAACCCTTGCACAATAGTTGCAAAAATCCATACCACTAGATATCTATAGCATATGGCATCCCTAATCTCCTCCTATCTATTAAGCAACCAAAATTCAATAAGCAAACTTACACTATAACTTAAGAATTTCTGATAAATTTTATAAAGCACGATCATTCGTCACTCCGAAATAGGAAGGGACGATAGGCAATGGCACGTGAAAGCAAAGAAAAAATAGTCGATAGCAAATACGAAGTTCAAGGACGGTAGAAAATTTCTAAAAGAATTGTCAAGACAGTTTTGGATTGATATTCCTAAGGGTTTAATCATATTCGTCGGCGCTCTCGGTACAGTAACGTAACCGAAACAGCTAACTCGACTTGCATGGGCCACCAAAAAATATGTAACGCCGCAGTCCCAAAATATATAGGATTAGGTACGTAAACATGCTAGCCATATAATAAATATATGTAACCTGTAAATGTAGTATACTCATAGCTAACTAATCTCATCCACAAAATAAAAGATTAAAGATACTATAAAATTAAATATGAATTATCATTGTACCAGTTGTTGGATGGAGACAAATCCACTACCAAGCATTTAACTGGAAGGAAATAAATAATGAATCAAAGAATTTGGCACAAGCAGCTAAGGATGATCCAAGAGTAAGTCATCTTCGATGGAGAGAGAAGATCACGATCTTGGCTGGAACCCCTGTAGAAAGTCAAAAAAACACACACATTCGGAGAGATCACCAGGTCCTATGGGGGACTAGCAAGATACCTAAAACATGCCACTAAATAACAGTAAATAACATGAATAGAATAAGAAATGAAATAACAATAGAAAAAATACAAGTGAGGACACATGCATAAGAGTAGTGCTACTAGACGTGGATACAAGATAAAGTCGAGTAAAATCTCAGCGCGACGCGAGGTAATGGTCCCATAGAAAGCAATACGGGGCGTGCTAACTATCTATATAAAGTCCATACCGCAGCACGGTACATGCTAACAATCGAGAGTGGTCAATAGCCAGGTACTAATAACATCGACAAGGATCTAGGGAACAAGTCCTACATAGAGTCTCTATTGCAGCACGACGCGTACGAACGATCGAGAGGAAAAACAAGTCATATATAAAGTCTATATCACAACACGGTGCATACTAACGATCAAGAGGGGAGGACTATTCATGGTACATACAAGGCACTGACACGAACAACAATGGAAGTGTATAAAAAAGTTACAAACATGTGATATGATAAAACATAGAAATAAATATGGCAAGGCAACAAATACAAAACAAAAAATAAGACATGTATAAACAGAAATAATTGAAGATCATAGGGTAAGGTATACTTGCCTGGTGGAAGCAAAAATGTCCCACAAATAGCTCGTCAAATCAAAGAGCCACGAATCCTGAACTCCCACAAATGCCTCCGGATGCTGAAATAGACATCAACAATGTTCTTGTCATAATAAAAATGTCTAAATTTGACTACACATAAGTCTAATTTTGGACACATGAGCAAAATGGTAATTTTTGGTCAAAATAGTATCAGTCGTTGGACCCACTTTACATCAAAAAATGTGCCAGAATCTGTGGTCTCTAAAGTCCATAAATTATGTATCTGTAAGTACAATTTTTTGATAGAAACTCAATGGTATGTCCAAATTTGGATTTCGATGAGTTATGCAAAAAATTGCCCATTGAGTCGAATCATTGGCCCACCAAAATAGCGTTCTGGTCGACCTTGTCAGAATCGGACTAAACTTGGATCACAAGACCAAAAAATGACACGAGTCCAGTTGAGCAAGTTTTGTTACGAGGTGGCAAATATGCACAAAGTAATTAAAGTTTTTACAAAAGGGCCGATACGGTGTACCTCGACCGATACGCCTTGAATTCGTCGCGCACACGTAATCAATTCGAGTTCCGTCAAAGCCCACACGTCACCAACATCCATACTCACCTTTCAATGCTCATAGGTTACGATGAAGTTGCCTAATTTGTCGGGATGAACCCCATATCAGTGAATTTTTAAACATTTCAAAACTATTTTAAACAAGTTTTTAGTGATTTTTAAGCAGGTTTATCTTGTTGTGTAATTGATTAAACCAAAATATCTAGACATCAATTAGAAGCCATATAGGTTGTCTTCAAACATAGCTAGGTAGATTTCTAAAATAGTCGATGGATCGACAATTATTTGCCTTCCAAAATGGGGGTATAAACATCAAAACTATCACAGAATTTTATGATTTTTCTCGATCTTTCAAGATTTTTCACGAATATTCTAGGGCAGACTAAATCAATTTATTTGAAAGGTATTACAGGTGGTCAACTAGGCTACCCATAGAAATTTATGGCTCGAAGAAATATTAAATGTCGAGGGATAAATTAGAGTTCGAAGCTGCATACCTTGCGGCATTGATGCTGTAGCTGACAGCGCCAATGCGCATTCTTAGCACGGTTTCTGGCCATCTGTCTCCGGCGACGCACAATTGATGGAGTGGCCGCCCAAGGATTGGAGAAGGCTAGGCTAGGGTTTTAGGTTAGGGTTTGTGCATTTTTTTCTCTTTCTCTCGCTTTTCCTCTCGATACATATATAGGTACATGCAATTTTTGGGTTGTCAGGTTGCTACACGAGTTTGGTGAGGGAAGCAACTCGCGAGATGTAGGTTTTTTTCTCTTTTCTTATATATATGTAAATCCTCTTCCAGAATTTTCAAAGTTATTTTTTATATATTTTAAATATTGTGTTTAAAAGGTAATTTTTGTCAAAACCTTGTTTATGATTATTTTGGTTATTAAAAACTAGTTTTAAAATAAATGGTGAAAATGGAGAATGAACTTCTCCTTGTAATGTAATACGGAGAATGACATTCTCCGTTTTAAAATAAACGGAGAATGGTCATTCTCATGCGTTAAAACATTGGAATGACTATTCTCCGTGTAATTTAACACGGAGAATGACATTCTCAGTTAGTTTTAGACGGATAATAATCATTCTCCGTTAGTTTTAGACGGAGAGTGATCAAAAATGTGTTGTCCTGTTTTGTGATCTCTTCTGTTTTGTGTTATCAGGAGGGGGAATGGATTCAAGTTGTTTAGTTAATCTTTGTTTCATGGGAGACATAGTTTCCTGCCGTGTCACATATAAAAGTACCGTGAAATTTTAAAGTATCAAGTGTGCGATCGATGGACTTCTTTGGATCCACTTTTCTTTCGTTTGAAGTTTTTGCATTCCGATGGGACTGAACTGTACGTTGACATTGATTTTTGGCTTCGGTCATTGGTTGGGGGTTTCTATGGTACCCATGACGTGAGCTTTGATCTATTTGTGGAGCAAGTATACTCTCCATGTTCTTCATCGACATCTTTTTCTTGTCAAAGCACTCCCATAGGACCTTCATCTTCCTCTTTAGTTCTTTGAGTAGATGTTCTCCTACTGTAAAGGATAAACGAGTAGTAGAATTTATGAGGGCTCAATTGAGATAGTAAATAAGAGGAAATCAGATATGTGGCCCGGATTAATTACCGGCGTTGGTCAGATTTTTCTGAATGGTGTTGAAGAAGTTAGGCACGCTGTTAGGATGGTATGTTTTGAATCTCGTCATCCATTCCATATTTTAAAATCTGAGCTGGGGAGGTACACTGTTTGCTGCAAGAATTACAAGACCCATGCTTGTTTGTGGAGCTTCTATGCTATATCCATTTCGAAAGATAATCAAAATTTTGAGGTGAAGAGGTATGTGGGAGAACACAATTGTGGAGCTGGCTATATGGATAAAGGTAATCTAGTTGTTCCAATAAAGTTTGTAAAAAGTTTGGTTAGTGACATTGTTCGGATGGATCCTAAAAAGTCGACAAAATCAGTTGTCGATGAATTCAAGGTTGACTACGGTTTATCTCTTACCTACGGGCAGACATACCACGACATTAGGCTGGTGCACCAAGAAATGTACAGAGATGATGTTAGAGCTTACACCGACTTGTGTTGGTATATCGACAAGGTAAAGAAAACCAATATTGGTTCTGTTATCGACTTTCAGAAAGATGATACGTCAATAAGGTTTCAACGGCTTTTGCTTTCATATGGGGCTTGCGTCGAAGGTTTTCAATATTGTCGTCCGATGCTATATTTGGATGTGACTTTCCTTACATGGAGGTTTAGAGGATGTTTGATGTCTATTACAGCGAATAATGGTGACCAACGGTTCTACCCTCTTGCCTACGATATAGTCTCGGGCGAAGATGGCGACAATTGGGAATGGTTCCTTAAAAATCTCAAGAATGTTGTTAGATGTAGTAGGCGTATTGTTTTTCTTTCGGATCAAGGCACCGGTTTAGTTTCTGAAGGTCCTAAAGTGTTCCCTACTGCTTACCATAGCTATTGCTATTATCACATGAATAATAACATACCGCTAAAGGAGAAAGGAAATGAAAGCAAGTATCCGTATGTACTTAAAGCTTGGAGGCAAGCAGTATATGCTCTAACGTCAGGTGTGTAAGTCAGACATATATATGGAGCTTTTATGTGCATTCTATGTTATTTTAACATGGAGAATGACCATTCTCCGTTTAAGTCTCACGGAGAATGGCATTCTCCGTGTTCCATAACAAGGAGAATATGCATTCTCCGTTAGTTTGGAACGGAGAATGACCATTCTCTGTGTTTATAACACGAAGAATGGTCCCTTTTTCATGTGCTTGTGCCTTGACTTCCTTCTTAATTAATTTCTTTTTTTTCTGTACAAAGGTGGTTATAAACAAACAGTTAAGAAGATATATGATCTAAATTGTGGTCATGTTGTGAATTGGATGGATAAACAAAAACCTGAATATTGGTCAAATGTATTCTTTCTCGGATGTAGATACGGCGAGGTTGCTTCTAGTTGTGTGGTCTCATTCAATACATAGATAAAGGCTGAGAAGAAAATATCTATTTCAGCACTTGTAAACGTTATCCGAGTGAAAATAATGAAGATAATTTTGGATCGCCACAAGGATGCAATTGATTTAAATAGCAAATTGACTCCATACGCCGATAATATGCTGAAGCAGCTTACATATGATGGCATGTCTTATAAGGTATATCAGTCTGGTGATTTCGAGTTTGAGGTGATGGCAGATACTTTCTCACACCTGGTGAGTCTTCTAGATTGACATTGTAGTTGTCGCAGATGGAAGGTATATGGATTCCCATGCAGCCATGTAATCTAATACATCAGATTTGGTTCAGATAAATCAGTTTACGATTTTGTGGAGCAGTATTGGACATCAAATTTCTACAAGAAGCTATATTCATGTGCAATTCGTCTAGTTCTAGATTGTAGAAAACAGTTTAAAAATAATTCAACTGACTTGGTTCTACCACCTGTTCCAAAACGGGGCCCCAGCCGTCCAAAGTCGGACCGTTATAATAGCAACTATGAGAACAAGGAAAAAGAGAAGAGGAAGGTGAGGTGCCAGAATTTCCTTGAATTAGGTAATCACAATTGAACCACTTGCCCTCTCCCCCACGTCCTTCTACGGGGGTCAAGGGGGCAGCGCCCCCTCGTTAATACATATTCAACCCTTATTTCTTTTATATAATTATTTTTTGAACACATTTCTTACATTTTTGATATCAATGGTGCCATTTTGAAGTCTTTTATATCTAATGTTTCACAGTTTTTTGACTGCATAATGGCAATTCTTCGTGTAATTTTACAGGAAGAATGACATTCTCCGTTTCAAATTACACGGAGAATAGTATTCTCATTCGTTCTAACAATGGAAATGCTATTCTCCGTATATTTCAACACGGAGAATAACATTCTCTGTTTTAAAATACACGGAGAATGAACATTCTCATGCGTTTTAACACTTAGAATGCCATTCTTCGTGTTAGATTAACACGGAGAATGGAATTCTCCGGTTCAAATTACACGGAGAATAACATTCTCATTCGTTTTAACACTGGAATGCCATTCTACGTTTCAAATTACACGGAGAATAGCATTCTCATTTCTTTTAATACTGGGAATTCCATTCTCCGTGTTAGATTAACACGGAGAATGGAATTTTCGTTTCAAATTACACGAAGAATAGCATTATCATTCGTTTTAACACTGAAAATGCTATTCTCCGTTTTAACTTACACGGAGAATGAACATTCTCATGCGTTTTAACACTGAGAATGCCATTCTCCGTGTAATTTAACATGGAGAATGACATTCTCTGTGGTTAACTATACGGAGAATGCCATTATCAGTGTAATTAAAATCGAGAATACAATTCTCCGTGTTAGATAAACATAGAGAATAAACATTCTCATGTGTTTTAACATGGAGGATGACATTCTTCGTGTAATTAAAATGGAGAATGCCAATCTTCGTGTTAAATATCATGGAGAATGTCATTCTCTGTATAATTTAACACAGAGAATGAACATTCTCATATGTTTTAACACTAAGAATGCCATATTCTCCATGATTTTATTATAGAAGATACCGCAGATGTTACAAAATATACAGACAGAGAAAAATAAAATTCAAACAGAAGTTATAGAAAGAAGTTCTTTTATTAATATGTCTACAAAGGATCTATTACAGATTCAAAAAGACTCATAATGTTCTTCTACAAAGGATCTATTAGAAAGACTCATATTGTTCTTCTAGAAAAGATCTATTACAAATTCAGAAAGGCCTAAAGAAGTCTAGAATGGGATTAATCTTAACAGAAGCGCAACCCTGATTCTTCTTGGTGCACATACTAGAAGATTGATCTCCATCGAAGCGTATTCCTCCTTTCTTGTATGCGCAACCCCGAATGCCCGAATGAGCAGGACAGAGCACAACCTGTGGCTCTTCCAGCATACCTGTGGCTCTTCCAGCATACCTGTGGCTCTGCTAGCATAAGAGAATGCTAGACATTTACTGAGAAGGGTATAGCATGACCCCCCAACTTTTCAAAAAAGTACGAGGACTGCCAAGATGTTGTTCAGGTTCGAATAAGGTGTTCCAATGCATCTCGAGATTCACTACTATGTGTTCTTCTACAAGGACATAACTACTTTGAACGAAGAGATCCACAGCCAACAACCAATTGATGTCAGGCCATTCTCCTCTTAAAGCTAAGTCAGGGTCGTGCATAATGGGAATGCTATGAAGATGATGGAGTTTGCTCCTCAAGAAACCCCTTTTTATAGGATATATTGTCCAATAAATGTAGATGAACCTAATAGTCAGCATAATAAATCTCATTTAATAGGTTCGTTACAGGTGGATTCTATGCCGCAAACTCCTCAACTTTCCCCAATAAAGAAGGTGGCATTTAAGAGTTGTTACAGGTGGATGCCATACCGTAAACTCCTCATTTAATAGGTCCATTACGTATAATTTAAAATAGATAATGGTCATTCTCACGCGTTTTAAATTACACGGGAAATAGTCATTCTTATGCGTTTTAACACGAAGAATATTATTATTCGTGTAAATTAACAAGGAGAAAAAAAGGAGAATGATATTCTCCGTGTTTTTATATACGGAGAATGGCATTCTCCGTGTAATTTAACACGGAGAATGGTCATTTCATGCGTTTTAATACTGGGAATGACCATTCTCCGTGTAATTTAACATGGAGAATAAATTTCTCTATTTTAAATTATACGGAGAATAGTATTCTCATTCGTTTTAACACTGAGAATGCCATTCTCCGTGTAATTTAACACGGAGAGTGACATTCTTCATTTTAAGTTACACGGAGAATGAACATTCTCATGCGTTTTAACACGTGGAATATCATTCTTCGTTTAATTCAAGACGAATAATGACATTCTCTATTTCAAATTACACGAAGTATGCCAATCTCCGTGTAAATTAACACCACGAATGTCATTCTCCGTTTCAAATTACACGAAGAATAAACATTCTCATTCGTTTTAACACTGAGAATGCCATTCTCCGTGTAATTCAACACGGAGAATGATATTCTCCGTATTTTTATAAACAGAGAATGTCATTCTCATTCGTCATTTAACACTGGGACTGACCATTCAAAAATAATATATATAGAACAATGTAAAAGACAGAGAAGATGTAACAAAAGACGCATACACCCATTCAAAAATGATATATATATATATATATATATATATATATATATATATATATATATATATATATATAACAATGTAAAAGACAGAAGATGTAACAAAAGACGCATACACAGAAGAATAAAAGTCAAATATAAGAATAAAAAGAAGTTATTAGCCCATTTATGATGTAACTTTCATAATGGTTTCGGCTAATACATTTTCACTTTGAAGCAACCTCTTAGCCCATTTTAACCTAACCGTTGTAATTTTCTGGTGAATTTCATCATCATTTCCTTTTATTGGTACTGTGAAGGGAGAATTCATCAAGCACTTCATAAAGTATGCCGTGTACAAGAGACAGTTGGGTGCTTTCTGTTGTGGGAATTTTGTATGAAAAATCGTATGTGTGCTATCGTACTCCACCATAGCCTTGCAACTTCTCCTCATCTTCTCAACTTTTCTCCTGACAATAGGCTCCAAGATCGTCCTCACGGATTCTGCATCTTCCTTGCCCTTATCGTACGTGTTGGGCACCAAGGAGTTGTAGTGTGCCCACACGTAGGAGCTCAAGTTGAATGTGAGCAGCGTGTAGAGTTTGCTGGATTTATTAAACAGTGGAATGAATATCTACTCTATGTCTTTCTATAAATCCAAGATGAAGTTTTCTTCATCTGTTTTGAAATTGGTAAGGGCGCCGGCGGTTGCGTCTTTTTTATGAGCTTATTCAATGATGGACTGTTTGTCAAAAATAAAATACAATATCATGATGGACTGTTTGGTAAGGGTGCCGACGGTTGCATCTTTTTGATTCTTACCAATGTGTGGGGGCATCATGAATGCAGCCCACTTATATTGCACCTCCTGTGAACTTGACTGTTCTCCCCTTCTATTCCTGTCTTGAATTTGTTTCATCTTGCTTATTAATACATTGAGTATTCCAGCTTCAATGTCTTGATAATCGAAGATGTCTTGTAAGTCTATTGCTGTCAGGATGACAACAACTCTATATTGATCTTTGCCAGCCACGTATACAAATGACTGCACATAAAATTACTTTATATTAAATTAACAAAAATTTGTCAAAAATAATTGTGAAAAAGACTAGAAAAAAAGAGAGTTCAGAATACATACAGTGGAGTGTTCTTGTTTGGGAATACGATTTTCTTGTAAAGCTTCTGCAGCTCTTCATCTGCATCATTCTAAAGTCTTAGGTCCTTGCATTCCTTTAGTATATTACCATTCTTTATTAGTTGAGCAATTATGTCATCTTTTTCGGCTTTCAGATCCGTCTTCTTATTGTTTTTTCCATTCTGGGCTGAGTTTTTTTTTTTTTTTCGGATCGACATTAATCTTCAGCTTTTTATTAGCCTCCATTAATGTTTTCTTACCCAAGGGAGTAAAATCATCATCGACTAATACTGCTGATCGTTTTACCAACCTATTTTGCCGCGTCCTTCCTCTTATGTTGGTTACTTCTGGATCAACAGGTTATTGTTCAGCAGCTTGTTGAGGCTCTTTAAGCTGCAATACTGCAATTATGGCTTGAAGATCAGCAATTTTTGTATCCTTTTCAATGGCTTCTTTATTCAAAAATTCAACTTTCCCTTGAAGCTCGCTTTTCTCCTTAACGAGCCTTTTATTTGCTTCTTTGAGGTGCTCTGTTATTTGCACTGATATAAAAAAACAATAAAAGAAAAAATATCAATAAAAAAAGAGAAAAAGAGATCATTTTCTGTGTAATTTAACACGGAGAATGGTCATCCCCATGCGTTTTAACACTGGAAAAGACCATTCTTCGTGTAATTTAATATGGAGAATGACCATTCTCCATGTAACTTAACATGAAGAATGGCATTCTCCGTGTTAATTTACACGGAGAATGGTCATACTCATGCATTTTAACACTAGAATGACCATTTTCTGTGATAGTTACACTAGAATGACCATTCCCCGTGATATTTACATAGAGAATGACATTCTACGTGTTAATTTACACGGAGAATGGTCATACTCATGCGTTTTAACACAAGAATGACCATTCTCCATGATAGTTACACGGAGAATGGTAAAGAATGGCATTCTCCGTATAATTTAACACAGAGAATGCATTTATCCATATAATAAAACAGAGAATGAACATTCACCTTTTAGCTGACGCGGAGAATGGAATTCTCCATGTTTTGAACACAGAGAATGGTCATTATCATGCGTTTTGACACTGGAAATTTCATTCTCCGTGTGATTTAACACGGAGAATGTCATTCTCTATTTTAATTTAAACGGATAATAGCCTTCCCAGTGTCAAAATGATAGAGAATGGCCATTATCCGTTTTAAATAACACGAAGAATGTCATTCTCCGTGTTTTTATACACGGAGAATGACCATTCTCCTGAACTATAACACGGAGGATTACAAATCAACAATTTGAAATAGAAAAGATTTTACCTTGTGCATGTAGCTCTTTAATATTGTCGATGAGCCATGCTTTATCAGCAATAATAACAGAATTCTGCTTTTTCAAATTCTCCAATTCATGCACAGAGCCCTCCATCACAACGTTGGCTGCACGTTGTTGTGCTTCTTGTGCCTCGAGCTCTTTCAGTTTTTTTTTGAGTTTTTCGTTCTCAAGGTTGGCTGCACGTAACTGCGCTTATTGTGCCTCCATCTCTTTTAACTTTTCTTTGAGTTCTTCATTCTGCATAAGATTATCAGAATGATGTCTTCTCAAATCCTCCAATTCCTGCGCTGAGTCCTCCATCACAACGTCCATTTCATCATGCTGTGGTATCTCTTGTGCTGTAAAATTATCCCTACCTGTTTGTTGGTGTTTCTCTCCCTCTTTTTCAACTTCTTGTATAGATGACTCATCTTCTTTGTGTCCTTCTTCTTCCCCAACAGATATAACCAGATCTTTGAATACCATCTTCGATTTCAAGTTGCTGTGATAATCAACCATGAGGAAGTTTGATATTTTGTATCCATTCTATGTGAAAAGTCTTGGGTAATCATGAATTAGGTCGAACTTTCTTTTCACAAATGTACTATGTTCTGTAAACCAATAGAGGAAGTATATTGTGTAATCTTCCATTTTGGAGTAAGTACTGGAGTAATCCCCCCTTTAGTTTTACTTGTAGTCCTCTTGATGCTATCCATTACATATGCCAAGATTAACCTTGGCCAGCACATACTGTTGATGACGTCCACACTGTCTACCAAGGCGAAGAATTTGTATGGCAAATCTGTACCGTCAATCTTTGTGAAGAATGCAGTTTGGTACAAGTTGAAGATTATTATTTTGGCCAAATCATCTGGATGAACAGCTTTATCTCCGTGACAAAGCCGATGCAACAATTCAAGGAACTTTTCTATCACTTCCTTATTAGTAACTTTTGAGTGTGCGCCCTTGGAATTAGTCAGCAATCTTGTAAAATGATCTCTACACAGGCTGAAAGAGTCTGGTGGTGGAGGCTGCTGCTGTTTTTCCATGATCAATTTTTTGTAAATAACATCATTATCGTTTTCTTCCTTCAGCGGTAGACCGAAGATGACTGCCATATCGTCGACGCTTGGCGCGATTTAAACAGTGGTGCTCAATTCGAAGTACCCGACGCCATCTTTGTCTTCTTTGTAAGTTACAATTAAATTCTCAAGCCCTTCCGTTACCTTGGCCAATTCGGAGACGTGGACTCTTTTTTGGTAGAATACTTCGAAAAAATTCTGGAAACCGATATTCTTTAAGGAATCAATAACTGGCTCAGGTAAACGTCTGCCATCTATATTGACCTCCTCCATAAGATTTAGCATTGTTTTTAAAGTAGAACGGAAGACTCTTGATTCCCTATTCCTGACAATTTTTTTTCTATAAAACAAAACAAAAAACAAAAATTTAGGTTTATGTCAACTATTCTCCGTCGATATAAAATAGAAAATAGCCATTCTCCATCAATTTTACACAGAGAATGACCATTCTCCGTGTTAATTAACATAGAGAATGGCCATTCTTAAGGGTTTTAACACTGGGAATGACATTCTCCGTGTAATTTAACACGGAGAATGTCATTCTCCGTTACTTACACGAAGAATGAACATTCTCTGTGTAAAATAACATGGAGAATAGCATTCTCATTCATTTTTACACTGGGAATGCCATTCTTCGTGTAATTCAAGACGGAGAATGAGATTTTCCGTGTAAATTAACACGGAGAATAGCATTCTCATTCGTTTTAACACTAGAAATTTCATTTCTCCTGTGTAATTTAACACGGAGAATGACATTCTCCATTTATAAAAAACACGGAGAATAGCATTCTCATTCAATTTAACACAGAGAATGAAATTCTCCGTATAAATTTACACGGAGAATGGTATTCTCATTCGTTTTAACACTGGGAATGTCATTCTCCGTGTTAAATTAAACGAAGAATGATCATTCTTCGTTTCAAATTAAACGGAGAATATCATTCTCATTCGTTTTAAAACTGCGAATGCTATTCTCCGTGTTAAAATAAACAGAGAATAGTCATTCTCCGTTTAAATTAAAACGGAGAATTGTATTCTCATTCTTTTTTAACACTAGAAATGCCATTCTCCGTGTTAGATTAACACGGATAATAAAATTCTCCGTTTCATATTACACGGACAATAGCATTCTCATTCGTTTTAACACTGGGAATGGCATTCTTCGTATAATTCAACACGGAGAATGATGATTCACCGTTTCAAATTACACGAAGAATAGCATTCTCATTCGTTTTAATACTAGGAATGCCATTCTTCGTGTAATTTAACACAGAGAATGATCATTCTCCGTTTATAAAAACACGGAGAATCGCATTCTCATTTGTTTTAACACTGAGAATGACATTCTCCGTTTTAGATTAACACGGAGAATCACATTCTCATTCATTTTAACACTGAGAATGACATTCTTCGTGTAATTTGAAACGGAGAATGAGCATTCTTCGTTTCAAATTACACGAAGAATGTCATTCTCCGTTTAAATTAACAAGGAGAATGAACATTCTCATGTGTTTTAACAGTGAGAATGCCATTCTTCGTGTTAAATTAAACGGAGAATAGCATTCTCCGTTTCAAATTAAACGGAGAATAGCATTCTCAATCGTTTTAACATTGGGAATGGTATTCTCCGTGTAATTCAACACGGAGAATGGTCATTCTTCGTTTATAAAAACACAGAGAATAACATTCTCATTCGTTTTAACACTGGAAATACCATTCTCCGTGTTAGATTAACACGGAGAATGGAATTCTCCGTTTCAAATTACACGGATAATGTCATTCTCATTCGTTTTAACACTAGAAATGCCATTCTCTATGTAATTTAACACGAATAATAGCATTCTCCGTTTCAAATTATACGGAGAATGTCATTCTCCGTTTAAATTAACATGAAGAATGAACATTCTCATGTGTTTTAACACTGAGAATGCCATTCTCCGTGTTAAATTAAATTACGTAAAGAATATCATTCTCAGTGTTTTAACACTAGGAATGCTATTCTTCGTGTAATTTAACACGGAGAATGGTCATTCTCTGTTTCAAATTACACGGAGAACAACATTCTCATTCGTTGTAATACTGGGAATGCTATTCTCCGTGTAATTCAATACGGAGAATGATATTCTCCGTTTATAAAAACACGGAGAATAGCATTCTCATTCGTTTTAACACTGAGAATGCCATTCTTCGTGTAATTTAACATGGAGAATAGCATTCTCCGTTTCAAATTACATAGAGAATGTCATTCTCCGTTTAAATTAACACGGAGAATGAACATTCTTATGTGTTTTAACACTGAGAATGCCATTATCCGTTTAATTAAAGCGGAGAATGATATTATCGATTTAAATTATACGGAGAATGACATTCCCAGTGTAATTTGATAGGGAGAATGAACATTCAAATGCGTTTTAAGACGAAGAATGTCATTCTTCGTGTAATATATACAGAATTAGCGAACATAAACTCAAAGTTATACCTTCTGTTTGTACTTCTTCTTGCTTAGCATCGTTTCCTTTTTTCTTATGTACAACTTTCTTAGAATAGGGTTTCCGTTGTTCTCCGTCTTTCCTTTTTGAATTTTCTGCAACTGGTACATCTTCTCTAATTGGTGATGCTGCCGGTGATGATTCTGCCGCTGATGCCGTCATGGTGTGAAGAATGTGAATGGAGAGGAAGGTTTGAAGATTTTGGAGGAGAATGACCTAGGTTTGAGAACAGGGCGACGTATGGAAGAAGCGGAAGAATCGAAACCATTTTTTAATATTAGGGTTCGGGGATGTTTTGAATTAAATAGAAGGGCAAAAAGGTCATTAGGACCCACTTTATATATTTTTCGCTAATTTTGGGCAAGCGATGAAACGTTATTTTGCGGTGGATTTTACATAAAACTTTTACAATTTTTGGGCATTTCATAATTTTTCCCATGTTTATTTGATTAAAATTAAATTAAAGAATTATCTACAATGACTAATAAGCCTTATTGGATTAGGAGTTGTTTGCTTATTTAAGGAGCCCTTTTCTTCTAATTTTTTCCAAGCCTTTTTCATCCTACTAGCCATAACCAAATTCCGTCGACCAAAAACCATCTCAATGGTGCCGTACATCGTGTCTGTGTCCACCACCTCTTTCTATTATTTTTTGTTTTATATTTAGATCTATCTCTCGTGTCCGACACACCAGACTCTTCCCCAATTCATCTGCATACCCATCCGTCATGTCCGAACACCAGGACACGACACAAACCAGCAGAAAACGAAAGAAAAATCCTAACTCTAACTCACGGCCTTTACCGGTGAACCTTTCACTGCACCTTCGAAATCCTGACCGGTCGCCCTATCCACCACTACACCACCGCCTGAACCCCCATCACCACTGAACCAACATCACCAACGTCGCCGTGGCTCACCCCAACCACCTTGCTGCTCCTTCCTGTCGATAGTTCTCGACATCCCTGCCACCACAAGTCCACCGCCACCTATTATCCTCATAACCAGCGTCTCTACCTCACCGCCTCGACCCGGCCAGTGGTCCGACCACCAGAGCACAACACCAACCCCCACGACCATTATCACCATCAAACTCCTCTGCCATCGCTTCCCGATCCCAACCCACCTTCACCGGAGTCAGCCACCTCTGGACTGACTTCGACCCCGATCCACAACAGGAGAATACCTTGCCGCCGCTGTCGAGGCCACTGTACCGAGCCGTCCACCGCTCTGGACTGGGTCACCTCCCTTAGAGCCGTCGAAGACAGTACTGCAACCGTCGTGGCAGACCGAACCATATCCTTCGTACCCGATCCACTTACTTGCTGAGTCACCATCGCAGTGATGATCGGATCCGACGAGATCCAGAGCCGCCATGTCGGAGCCAGCCTCCACAGCCAAGCCGCTCCCTCCACCGGTCTGTGCCTCCTCGACCTCTTCCACGGCTCGACGCCTTGAGCAGCCTCCTTTGAGCAGATTCCCTATCTCTCCTTCCTTTCCTTCTTCTTTCCTCTCTCTCCTTCTGATCTCTTCTTCAGCTCTCTTCCCCTCTCTCAAATTTCTCTATATTTAAACTTATAACTATAATATGTATTATTATAATAAGTAGTATTACGTTGGGGACAAAGAAATTATTGGGAACTGAGAAGAGAGTGGGATTATTTTTAACCTATGTATGTGTACATTTAGGATTATTTAGTCATATATATATAGTATATGTAGTAGAGTAAAGGGTGATTAATATTTTATTAGTACTAATTAATTTATTCTACTATTATATGTAGGTAACTATTAGTATCATTTGTTTTATTGCTATTAATGATACTAATCTACATGTATGTGCTTTGCACGTATTTTAATTAGAATATCATAAGGTCAGCTGTCGACTTTTTGTCTTTCTAGGTGACTATTCATGTGTATGTTTTCTTTTTACAATGTCAAGAGATTCGTAGTACTAATTTTGTTATTTTTTTAAATTTTCTACTGAGAATAATAACATTTGTAAATGGTAAGGACAAAAAAAATTATTACCATCGGAACATAAAGAGTTGTTTGAAAAAATACTTTATAGCATGCAAACTTTATTACTTTGACTCTTAAACATAAATGACATTCAAGTTGATTTTAATTCAAGGCAATTACATTACACTAGTTACTTTTAATTCCTAATAATTTCTATGATACATATTTTTAGATATGCATTACATGACTCTTGACACATTGTTCACATGAGTATGGATTCATATACATGATTATTGAGTTTCGTGATTTACGTTATTTATCCTGTTTTATGATGTACATTTCGTGATTATCGTGTATCATGATTTTCTTGTGTCGTGACATGAATCCATGAGTCGGGTGGAAAAATAATTTAGTAGATATGTAAATATTCCCAAAAACAAGAACCACTCCCTCGTGTCCAAACAAGAACGATAACGCTTGTACACTTCACGTACGGGTTGCCGTATTTACCCCTAGCCCTTTACATGTCGAAAGTAGTATTTCAAAACACTTAGTTAGATGTCTTGATCGTCGTGTTTACATGTTTCACTTTACATGCCAAGATAGTCGTGTTTACATATTTCTTTCTAGTGTCTGCCATAATTATCTCGTTTACCTATTTTTGTTACTTGTCATACCATGTCACCATGTTGTAAAAGCTAAAAATTGCTACAAAAAATATATTGCGCGCGATAAATGGCACCTAGAAGTTAAATAGCACTCAGAATCAAATAGTGCTCAAGAATAAATGGCGCTTAGAAGAATGGCGCTGGATGCCACGTGGTAAGCTTCCTCGAGAGGCTGAAACAGTTGTCATAAAGACTGACAAATGCGTTAGTTGAGAAAAATTCGTTCGAATCCCGAGCACGTGGCGCTCGAGAAGATTATGTCAGATTCTGTCATAATGACTGACAGCTGCCTCACGCTAGGCACGAGGCAGTCAACTCCTATAGATTTAATATATTATGCAAAGGGCGCTAATCATCAAATTATGCTAGGCGCCATTTGTGAGTTGGCACCAATTGATCAAATCATCCAAAACCAGGAAGATGACGTGGCACACATGCCACTAATATCGAAGAACGTGTATGTGACACTGCCCACGACCAAGCATATCTCGCTTACAGAATTCCAAATGTCTCAAGCAGTTAAACTAACCGCCCACGCCAATTGATGATGGCATGCCAATTACAAGTGTGCGCCAATCAGGATAACTGTTTGACAGTTATCTCTAAACTCTATAAATAGAGTTCCAAATCACTTCTCAAGCATCACTAATGATCATAATTCTTTAGCAAGTTGCTGCAGTACTCTCCAAAGGCTTTTTCTTCTTCGACATTGCATTGTCCAAGGAATAAAGTAATCGTCTTATGATCAGATTCCTATAGTTGAACTTTTCTAGAATCAAATTGTACTCTTGTACCTTTTTTTTCTTAATTTGTATTTAAACTTTTATTTTTGTAAACAAAATGACGACTCTGCTGGGGATGACTTTCTCCTCTGACGAGAAAGTGACAAATCAATGCGATGTTGCGTCGGTCGGTACGACGCAGAAGACTTTGATCATAAAAGTCGACCAAACAGCCTACGAGGCCATGGTTGGCGCAGGGGGTACCAAGCGCTCAAGTACTACTGCTGTCTCTAAATACAGAAAGACTCGTGCCATTTGGACTCCAAAGTCCTCCAGTGTGCCAATCATAGCTTTTGCACAAAGCACGAGGAAGTGCTCTGTGGCCATTCGCTATTCTTTACCAGTTCTGAACTTGGTGGAGAATGCACCAACCACTGCCTCGGTGCTAATAAAAGGACAACACCATATGGCTCTCTCTCATCCCTTCCAGCATGCGCCAACGATTGTCTTGGCACCAAACAAAGAAAAGCGCCCTGTGGCTACTCTTTACCCCTCTCCAGTTTAAAACTTGGTAGAGAATTTACCTATCACTGCCACTGTACAGAACAAAGGGAAGTTCCCTATGGCGTCTCTTTATCCTTCCCTAGTCCTGGACTTGGTGGAAAATACATCTAGTTGTGCCTCTATGCCAATTAATACAAGAATACTTCAGAGTAGAAACTCTACTTCTCTTGGCAGAGACAATCAAATCGATGTCAAGAAAATAAACTCTACTCGAAGCCCACTTCCTGCCACCCATCTGTGCTGCACCAAATGTGCTGGAATAGTTTACACAGAACAACAGGGCATCTTACCCACTCCTTATCAAGCTGGCCAGCGCCAATCAAGCCAAAGCCTGGATCTTCCTACCTTCCGCATATCAAGGTCAAATCAGGGAAAACTGATAGTGTCTCAGATAGATAAGCAAGTGGCGCATGATTCTGACATACGTACTTACCTTATCTAGCGCAGAACAACACCAACTTCTTTAAGTCATATGATGCATCAGGCACAATCTGCGCCACCTACCAAGTTGTGCACAATGAAGGCTTCTATGATCAAGAATCCTCTCATATATGCCAATGAACTTAATACTTCTCTGTACACACAGGGGATACAACATCTCAAGAACAGGGACCATGTTCTTAATATAATCAAGGAATATGTGCCTTCGACTTATCCTTATCCTGTTACTGTAACCGATCTTTGCGATCTTCTTCTATAAAAGCGGAAGATTATATGACCATCTTGTCCACCTGTAACTCCACATCTGGAATGCCACTGTAATTAGCACCATGAGGTAGTGATAAAATGTTGCTGTCAATAAGCTAAATGATCTGTCTTTGACCACTTGAATTATGCTCGGACTCCTAAAATGATTATGGTGGACAAAAATGAATTGTTATATGCTTCGGTCAATATGACGTCCCGAAGTACTGGGGTGAAAAACGTCCAAGACGTAACGCATTCCGTAATCCTAGTCAACAATACCTTGATCGAATCCGTGACTTCAGTAAAGGTGTTTACCAAAACACAAGAACAAGAGGTCGAGACTTCCTCGGTCAAGGAAATCTTCCCACTCCTCATCTTGGAGATGTAATTGGTTAAAGGAATCTTCCTGATTCCATCCGAGACTTCCTTGGTTAAAGGAATCTTTCCACTCCTCATCTTAGGGGTAGTTCGCTGCATGACTTCGATGCCGTTAGCGAGGACTCTGATCGAACTATCTTATCCACTAGTTTATCATTGGTGGCTAGAGAGGTGACCACCTACGTTACTAATGAAGAACAAGATGCTTCGAGCTCTGCCAGTCAGGAGCAGCGAATCTCTGCTTTAGAGGCCAACTTGAAAACTATGGGTGAAATGGTTATAAGTATGCATGCTGTGATTATAGCATAATATACTGTTCCACCGATTGTGAATCTAATTCCAACACAAGAACACATAGCAGCATCTGCACCTGTCAACACCGACCTGGGGGGTACAATCCTCTCTCAATGCTACCATGCCAACTCAGGCTACTCTAAGTCAGTCTGGTACCGGGGTGGTACTTACCATGCAGTTCTACCTCCTAACCCATCAAACCAATCTGCCACTCCTCAAGCATCAGGAGATCCTCTTGAGGCAGTGAAGCTTTTGCATAATTAGTTTGAAGCTTTTAAGCAAAAAGATGGTCTACAAAAATTAGGGATCAAACAATCCTATCCTGTAGAGTGGAAGGAAGTTCTATTTCCATCCAAGTACAAGCCGCCAACTATAATGCTATTTGACGGTAGCTCATCTCCGAGTCAGTATCTCAATCACTTCGAGGTAATGAATGACAAGCTTCAACCGAACGATGCTCTACTCACTAGAGTATTTGTTGGGTATTTGGCAGGTATAGCCTATGACTGGTATCGTAGCTTGCCAGATGGATGCATAACATCTTTTGTAGGATTGAAATAAATGTTCCTGGAATGATTCTATGAGGGAACAAATGACATGACTATGTCGGCCCTTATCTAGATCAAACAAAGGCCTAATGAAACTGCTGAACGTTTTATAGAGCGTTTCCATCGCAAAGCACTCAAAATGCCTTTGGGTACTCCAGATGCATTGACTATAGATACATGCAAATCAAAATTGTTACCTATAGTCAGCATGTGGACTGGACCCACACAATTCCAAGATTGGGCCTCCTTTATAGTAAGTGCTAGGGCAGCTGAGGACAGTGCTGATAAATTTAAGTAGTTAGGCATTCAGATGCCTAACTTGGACAAAGATGAGCATTCTACTACCAACAACGATGGTCGTCAGAATAATTACAAAGGCAAAGAAGCCTTAGCCATTAACGTAGGTCAATCAATACCTACAGCGACGACACCTCCATAGAGAGCACCACGTCCCAAAGAGGAATATTCCTTTGATGATGACGATATTGTGAGCATATTTGATTGTCTAATCAAGAGAAACAAACTTTAACTGCCTGAAGCTAAACGACCAGATGAAGTAGGTAAAACTGATAATCCCAAATATTATATATATCACAGGTTCTTGGGGCATCCAACCAGGGTGTGCTACGTACTTGAAGGAAAGATCCAAGAGCTGATCAATGCCAAGGCTATCACTCTTCAGCAAGATGAGAAGACGGTGACGGCCAATGTCGTTTCTCTGCAATTCGGCGACTTTCCTGCTCAATTGATACAAGATGGAGTCGTCCCCATTCTAAAAAAAACCTTAGAGATTGTCAACCTTCCACCAGCAAGAAGTGACGGCTTGGTTCCTCTATCAACCAACAAAGGGGAAATCATGTGGATTCATCCCAACTTGGTCACTGATTTTTAATCAAATACACCTGCTTCTTCTAACAAGACAAAGGAAGCCAAATACAAGTCGTGCCATTTAACATCATTGGGTGGTCATCTTCTACCTTTGGATGCTACAATTATTTCAGTGGCGGCTTTCCTTTCCTCTTTCGAGACGGTGGTACCAAAGCCAAAAATTAAGTACCAGCCGAAATTCTATCGGTACAGTCAGCAGTCCCATGAACTGATCACAAAGATGATATATGATCTACAGAAAGCCCCATGCTTGAATGACGAGAAAGGATCTCCTATTCCTATTTTCTTACGTCTTCAACATAATCAATCCCATGTTGAAATAGGATTGTGGATAGATCTTTCATCTCTCCAAAAGTAGTCTTCTCGAAATAAGACTCGGATAAAGAACTGCAACATGGTTTCCTTTGCACCTTTCCCGGAAGAAGAAGCTATGACTGGTACCAGATCTGGGAGGCTCTATCTCAGAGAATATCTGGTAGGACAAGAGAATGTTGTTACTCTTCCTCCTGTCTCTGATGCCCCTCTGACATCTTCTCTTCCTGTCTCCAATGTTCCGTCGGCATCATTTCCCCAAACGGAACCTGTTCCTTCCAAACCGATAGTAGCAGACAATGGCAAGCAGTCGGTCGCTTTGACAAAAGCTTGAAAAAAACTCTACTTCAAGGACTCAAAAAACCGTATAATTTTCACATATTAGCTCAACTGGCCAATACTCCCGCAAGATTATCGATTTTTGAACTCCTGCATTTCTCGAGGGAAACTCGAGAAACATTAAGTGAGGCTTTGATACAAGCTGACGCTTGTCTGGCCCATCTTAAGAAACCAGATGAGGAACCAATGGCATGCTCTCACTGTCATAGTGTGATGGAACTGATTCCAAATATTAACTTCACTCAAGATGATATGCTTCTGGAGGACAATCGACATGATCGGCCTATCTATTATGCAGGGTATGTCGATAACATGAAGGTCGATCGCATTCTAGTTGACCTAGGATCGACACTCAGCATTATGCCGAAGATTCTATTGGATGCGCTGAAGATCCCAGTTCATAACCTCTCTATAACAATTACAACCGTTCTGGAGTTCAATTCCTGGAGAAGTGAACCATTGGAAAAGATTCGCCTAAAAGTCCAAATTGACAATCTTCGTACGAAGGTTACCTTCTATGTGATTGACAATCACGTCTCCTATAATGTATTGTTAGGAAGGCCGTAGTTTCATGAACATAACATCGTGCCATCCACTCTCCATCAATGCTTCAAATATGTTGATGACAACGGAGATATTCGGAAGGAAGTGGCTGACTTTAATCCCTTTCGAGGCATTGAAGCAATATTATACGGACTCCAGAATGTATAAAGAAGAGTTCATGATAGTCGTACTGGCTATGGACACCGAAGAAGACCGAAAAGAGAGTTTGGGTGATATTCTGATAGTTCCAGTCAAGGGATGCACTTCTCGTCCCTCATCTTCTCAGGCGTTGACCATCAATCTCTCTCATTCTACCAAGCCTTCTCCTGCTGAAAAGATGGAGCATAGGGAGCTCACCTCTTCTAAGCCTCTTGTTATCGACCTTCTTCGTAACAAGCCTTCTTCTTCTCCCCTTCCTCTTATTATTAATCTTGGCAAGCCATTAGCTAAGATTAAAAACATTATTGTAAATGATGATATAAAAATTAATAAAGTAGCATCTTCTTTGCAGTATATTGATGTCAATTATTACACACGATGCTATCTAGAAATTTTGGATAACTTTGAACCCCTTACCTTAGGAGCTGTTGAATCTCTTCAAGATAAGGTATCACTCGAGTCAGCACAAGACTCATTCTTTCTAGTTCCCTCCCGGAAGAAAGATGAGCATCCTATCCTCTTCAGCAAAGGACTAAATCAAAAGGCTACAGCCGATAGCGATTCCAAGAATGATGATAATGGGTGACTTCAACTACATCATTATATTCAACAATCTAAGAACATCATCCAAAAGATGGGCTATAATTTCAAATATAACATCAACGGTGCTAAGGGAAGACAAACTTCTATTCGTATACATGTTCCAAAAGAAAAATCACTATAATATTATAATAAAACAAAGCATGCTTAGGCTACACTTCGCCAATCTCAACTCCAAATATTTTTGAGTATGATAGAGAAGAATGATCTAACTCTTCTGACTCGGCATCATCGAATTTAGACACCAACAAAGGGTACGTTCATCGAGTGACTCTATCTTCCAATATGGTGACCGCTGAGTTCTCAGAGGACGATGACGACTTCATCGAAACTCTTGAAATTGAGCCTTGGGCACAAATGATGGATACTTAATACGAACTCCGCTTCGAATAATATGAACCACCTACTGAGGATCAATTGGTCCAGATCGACGTCGGAGATAAAGCTTATCCAAGGCCAATCTTCATCAGTAAAAGTCTTCTGTAAGTAGATAAACAAAAACTGATCCAACTCATTAGGGATTATATTAACGTATTCGCCTGGAGCTGTAGATATGCTAGAATTAGATCCTCAGATCGCTACTCATAAGCTCAATATTCTGCCAAATGCTATGCCAGTCAAACAACAACAGCGTCAATTCTGACTTGATATGATGGACTCCATAGAAGTTAAAGTCAAAAAGTTAATTGCTTGCGTCTTTCTTAGAGAAGAACAACATCCGGATTGGATGGCTAATGTCGTCCCAATTATAAAAAAAACAAAGAAGGTCCGAATCTGCATCGACTTTAGAGACCTTAATGAAGCCTGTCCCAAATATGAGTTCCCTCTTTCGATCACTGATATCATGATCAACAACATTTGCGGGTTCGAACAAATGTCTTTCATGGATGGATTCTCCGGATATGATCAGATCAGGATGAATCTCGAAGATAAAAAACATATATCTTTTCGCATTCCTCTAGGAGTCTACTACTACACAGTTATGCCATTTGGTCTAAAGAACGCTGGTGCAACCTATCAACAGGCCATGAGCACTATCTTTCGTAAACATTTACGGAAGACAGTTAAAAGTTATATTGACGATATTGTTGTCAAAAGTCATCTAAAGGAAGATCACATCCAAGATTAAGAACTATCTTCGATCTAATGTACCATCATCAACTCAAGATGAATCCCACCAAGTCATTCCTGGGAGTCTCTAGTGGCAAATTTCTCGTATTAGTTATTACCGCTAAGGGTATACACGTTGACCCTGAGAAAGTTAAAGCCATTCAAGAGATGCGTCCACCATGCAACCTAAAAGAGCTACGAAGATTCCGGGGTTGACTTGTGTACATCAGGAGATTCATCTCAAATCTCTCTGGACACTATAAACTTTTTTACTTAACTAACGAAGAAAGGTGTGTCTTTTGTTTGGACTGACAAATGCCAGCAAGCATTTGAAGACATAAAGCAGTACTTGATGAACCCCCAGTCCTAGTTCCTCCAATCACAGGAATATCCTTCCTGATGTATGTTCGAGCAATGGATCATTCTCTGGGTGCCCTTCTAGCCCAAAAAAATAATGAAGTTTATGAGCAAGCGATTTATTATTTTAGTCGTACAATGATTGGTGCTGAACATCGATACAACCCAGTGGAAAAAGAATGTTAGGCTTGATGTTCACCGTCCAGAAAATGCGATATTACATTAATGGCCAGACCATTCATGTCATCTCCAGAGTCAATCCTCTACGTGTTTTGATAAAAAAAAGCCAAGTATGCTCAATTCCAGACTAGCTACATGGACTTTATTGCTAGCACAATATGATATGGTCTATGTCCCTCAAAAGTTTGTTAAGGGTCAAGTTCTAGCTGACTTCTTGGCTGCTAATCCAATCCCTGAGACTTCTAAGATCTATGATAAAATTTTTGATGAAACTTTGGAATCTAACATGACCTTAGAAGGAATACTTACTTGGCGTCTATTCTTTGATGGTGCATCGAGAATTGGATCCAACGGTATCATTGTCGCTAGAGTTAGGATCGTTCTCGTATCACCAGAAGGACTAGCTATTCAAAGAGCCTATTCCCTGGACGAGCCATGTTCCAACAATATTGCTGAACACAATGCTCTACTCACCGGTCTCCAATTATCTAAATAATTGGATATCGAATATCTAGAAGTATACAGAGACTCTAAACTGATTGTCAACTAGGTTAGAGGCACGTATGAAGTTCGGCAAAAAGATCTCATTTTATACCAAGAAGCAGCAGTAATACTGCCCGTATCCTTCAATGGTTTATTCATTTAACATGTACGCCGAGCATGCAATACAAAAGTGGATGCACTTGCTAATCTAGCAGCATTATTAACGATTCATGTAAAAGGACAACAGTTGATCGTCATCACTAGCAGGAAATTATTCTGCATCGAGAATAATCTGCATCTTGAATCCAACAATTCATTCAAGATTTTTACGACTAGCGAAGACTGGAGGGCTTCTTTCATCGACTTCACAGTACATAACATCTTACCTGAAGATCCAAAAGAAGCAACGACAATACGTTAGTAGTTGCTTCAATTCTATTACAATTACTCGTCCAAAATACTATACATACGATTATTTTACGGTATGCTCCTACGTGTCTTACGGGAGATGAAGCAAAGTAGATACTGCGTAAAGCTCATGATGGTGTCTGTGGTGCACACCAGCCTGGTCCTAAGCTACAAGATCAGATTCTATGTATGGGATACTATTAGCCCACCCTAGTGACAGACGCGATTGAGTATGTGAGGAAATGCCGAGCATGTCAAATCCATGTAGATTTCATTCATCAACCATCAAAATTCCTGCATCCGACCACAGCATCTTGGCCTTTTGAAGCTTGGGGCAAGGATGTCATCGGTCCTATAAATCTGCCCTTATCTCGAGGACATCAATTTATCCAAGCTATAACCAATTATTTCTCAAAATGGGCAGAAGCCATACCCTTAGCTGAAGTCAAAACAAGCAGTGTCATCAGCTTTATCAAACATCATGTAATCTATAGATTCAGCATTCCTCGACGAATTATCCATGACAACGGACCTCAATTCATCAGTCAGAAATTTACTCGATTCTGTGATGATAATCGGATCAACAATATCGCTTCTACTACCTATAATCCTACAGCTAATGTTTTAGCTGAAATATTTAACAAAACAATCATTAAACTTCTCAAGAAATTCATTTATACCGAGAGAATGTTTATGGGCCTACCGTACTGCCGTATATACTCTGACTGGCTGCACACCTTTCTCTCTGGTGGACAAATGCGAGGCCAGCTTACCACTAGAAATTTAAATTCTGTCACTGAGAATAGCTATTGCCAATAAACTCACAATAGAAAATAATGATCGTCTTCGATTTCAGGAGCTTGAAGCACTTGACGAGAAGTGGCTACTAGCTCAACAACACATCGAGCTATATCAAGCCCGTATCTTAAAAGCCTTCAACCGTAAAGTCAAAGTACGAGCATTTCAAAAAGGTGAGCTGGTCCTTACTGTCAGACGTCCTATGACTATGACGCACATGAGCAAGGGCAAGTTCGAACCAAAGTGGAAAGGTCCCTATGTTGTAAGGAAAGTTTTCTCAAATGGAGCTTATCAACTAACCGGGATGGACGACCGAATTGCTATGATACCTATCAATGGTAAATTCCTGAAGAAGTACCATATTTGAAAGTGTATACTATGTATATACCCTAAATCTTTAAAAATCTTCAGCGGAGTTTACCTATAACATCTACTTCATCTTAACAAACATCATCTTTTGAAACCCAGCTGTTTTTAGAGATATTCTATTCTTGAGTTCCAGTTGACCAAGGATAATCAATAGATGTACGAATTCATGTCTACATTACCTCTGAATTCTACTATCTACATCAACGACTTGTCACGTTCACGTTACCTCTGATAATGTTGTTTCAGAAATGACAATATATCAAAATTATATTCTGTCATGTTCACATTATCTTTGAACAGATATAACGAGTATTGTTATTTTCAAGAGATATATCACGTCCAGTACCTTTGAATATATTTCTTAATCCTATTGATTACTTGTTTCTTAAACATATATATAATAAGTGATAGAACCACAAAAGATCATTAGTTTTCATTCAATAACATGCAAACACAAAAATTATTACATTCATCATTCATCAAAAAGTGGTCAAAACAAAAAAGTCATTACATTCAGATAATTTCACTTTGAAGGCTGGGTGCTAAGATCAATAATCAGCTTCTTCAAAGACTCAGCTCGCTCTGCCCTAGTGGAAATCACTCTTTTCCTGGCCAGGTCTCTACTGAACTCTGGCTGCAAAATTTGCAATGATGTGACCTGACGTTCTATCTCTGCACCTTGAACTTGGACAAATTTATTTCGTTGCCTGATCAAATCATCTAAATAGCTCGAGGTAACTAGAGATAATTTAAGTTCTTCTTTCTGACCTTTCCTAGCTGCCATAATCGACGAACGAAGTCTGGCCATTTCAGCCTCTAGCTCTTGAAGGCGAGCCTGACCCTCAGTTTCTTCTTTTTCGTTGTCTATCTCTTTTGTCATGTAAACCTCAAGGGAAGAAGTAATCTCGACAGTACTTAACTCCAGCTCTCCAAATTATATTGTGAAGACAACTACAGAATTGTTTAGGGCTACTTGTCGTTCTTCATATTCACGAGCTATGGCTTCACATTCTGCATCTACCAGTTTCTATATATTGCCTCGTATTAGATCGTGATAAGATTTGATAGGTTCTTCAAGCTCATTCAAGATATGCTCCAGGAAGTTGACTCTTTCAATATCACTGAGACCGCGTATGGCTTCAATTGTAAAAGAAGTTCCCCTTACTAAATCATAAGGATGCTGCTTCTCCATGGCCATTTGTACCAGAGTATTTAAGGAAGTAAAAAAGGCACTTGTATATGTTTCGACGATGCTATTGGTCATCACGGATACACTAGGCGTCGACGCTTCAACATGAGCTCCTCCTTCCGCAGAAAATGGATGAGCAGTAGCTTGTACACCAGAAGATTGTGATACAGGTATTCTTGAGGAGCTTCCCTCCATAGCATGAGTTCCAACATCCAAATGAGCCATAGTGGAGCTGAGGCTGAAAGTTGTAGAAGTCAACGGGGCTTCAGTCAGCTATAATTCAAAATCAAAATATCATTCAACATCAAACATGAAAGCAAAGAAAGACATGATCAAAAATTTACCTAGACCTGACAGTATATATGGAAATTCATGAGGGATGGTATCTCATTCTATAATGAGCCTTCTCATGGTGGTCTCAGATACAGCCGCTTGGCTGCTTCCTGACTCGGAGCCTCCTGACATAAAACAGCTGCTTCCAGCCCCCGAATCAGCTTGGCCACCTGAGGCTGCTACTTCTGCCCACTCTATTTCAAAAACATGTTCAGTTGGGGTTTGAATCCCCTTCACATTCATATCATAGTTTTCATTACCCCCAGCTTCATCAAGACCTTTAACCAGTTCTTCATCACCTTCTTTATCATCATCTGGGAGAAGTGAACCATTAGAAATGATTCACCTAAAAGTCCAAATTGGCAATCTCCGTACGAATGTCACCTTCTATATGATTGACAATCACGTCTCCTACAATGTATTGTTAGGAAGGTCGTGGTTGTATGAACAAAATATCGTGCCATCCACTCTCCATCAATGCTTCAAATATGTTGATGACAACGGAGAAGTCCGAAAGGAAGTGGTTGACCTTAATCCCTTCTAAGGCATCGAAGCATATTACACAGACTCCAGAATGTATAAAGAAGAGTTCATGAAAGTCGTATTGGCTATGGACACCGAAGAAGACCGAAAAGAGAGTCCAGACGATATTTTGGTGATTCCAGTCAAGGGACGCACTTTTCGACCCTCATCTTCTCAGACGTTGACCATCAATCTCTCTCCTTCTACCAAGCATCCTCCTGCTGAAAAGATGGAGCATAGGGAGCTCACCTCTTCCGAGCCTCTTGTTATTGACCTTCATCGTAATAAGCCTTCTTTTTCTCCTCCTCTTATTATTAATCTTGGCAAGCCATCAGCTAAGGTTAAAAATACTGTTGTAAATGATGATATAAATATCAATAAAGTAGCATCTCCTTTGTAGTATATTGATGTCAATTATTACACATGATGTTATCTAGACATCCTGGATGACTTCGAACCCCTTACCTTAGGAGCAGTTCAATCTCTTCAAGATGAGGTATCACTCGAGTCAGTACAAGACTCATTCTTTCTAGTTCCCTTCCGGAAGAAAGATAAGCATCCTATCCTCTTCACCAAAGGACTAAATCAAAAGGCTACAGCCGATAGTTATTTTGAAAATGATGATAATGGGCGACTTCAACTACGTTGTTATAGTCAACAATCTAATAACATCATCCAAAAAATGGGCTGTAATTTCAAATATGGCATCAAAGGTGGTAAAAGAAGACGAACTCCTATTTGTATACATGTTCCAAAAGAAAAGTCACTACAATATTATAATAAAATAAAGCATGGGTTAGGCTACACTTCGCCAATCTCAATCCCAGATATTTCTGAGTGTGACAGAGAAGAACGATCTAACTCTTCTGACTCTCCATCATAGGATTTAGACACCATCATAGGGCACGTTCATCGAGTGACTTTGTCTTCTAATATGGTACCGTTGAGTTCTCGGAGGACGATGATGACTTCATCGAAACTCCTGAAACTGAGCCTCGGGTACAAATGATGGATACTCAATGGGAACTCTGCTTCGAACAACGTGAACCACCAACTAAGGATCAATTGGTCCAGATCGACGTTGGAGACGAAGCTTCTACAAGGCCAACTTCATAAGCAAAAGTCTTCCGGAAGCAGATAAACTAGAACTGATCTAGCTATAAAGATATGTCGAGATTAGATCCTCAGATCGCTACTCACAAGCTTAATATTCTGCCAAATGCTAGGCCAGTCAAACAACAACAGCATCAATTTTGACCTGATATGATGGATGCCATAGAAGCTGAAGTTAAAAAGTTAATTGCTTACAACTTTATCAAAGAGGAACAACATTCGGATTGGGAGGCTAATATTGTCCCAGTTATGAAAAAAATAGGAAAGGTCCGAATCTGTATCGACTTTAGAGACCTTAATGAAGCTTGTCTGAAAGATAAGTTCCCTCTTCCGATCACTGATGTCTTGATCGATAACACTTGCGGGTTCGAACGAATATCTTTTATGGAAGGATTCTCCGAATATAATCAGATCAGGATGAGTTCCGAAGATAAAAAATATACATCTTTCCACACTCCTCTAGGAGTCTACTGCTACACAGTCATGCCATTTGGTCTCAAAAATGCTGGTGCAACCTATCAACAGGCTATGAGCACCATCTTCCACGAACATTTACGGGGACTGTTGAATTCTATGTTGACGATATTGCTGTCAAAAGTCATCTAAAGGAAGATCACATCCAAGATTTAAGAATTATACCAGCATCAACTCAAGATGAATCCCATCAAGTTATTCCTGGGAGTCTCTAGTAGCAAATTTCTCGGATTCGTTATTACCTCTAAGGGTATACACGTTGACCCTGAAAAAGTCAAAGATATTCAAGAGATGCGTCCTCCATTCAACGTAAAAGTGCTAAAAGGATTCCAGGGTCGACTTGCATACATCAGGAGATTCATCTCAAATATCTCTGGACACTGTAGACCGTTCACTCAACTAATGAAGAAAGGTGTGTCTTTCAATTGGACTGACAAATGCCATCAAGCATTTGAAGACATAAAGTGGTACTTGATGAACCCCCCAGTCCTAGTTCCTTCAATCACAGGAATACCCTTCCTGATGTACGTTCGAGCAATAGATCATTCTCTGGGTGCCCTCCTAGCCCAGAAAAATAATGAAGGTCATGAGCAAGCAATTTATTATCTTAGTCGTATAATGATTGGTGCTGTACATCGATACAGCCCAGTAAAAAAGAATGTCTAGCCTTGATGTTCGTCGTCCAGAAAATACGGTATTACATTACTGGCCAGACCATTCATATCATCTCCAGAGTCAATCCTCTACGAGTTTTGATGAAAAAGCCTAGTACGCTCAATTCCAGACTAGCTAGATGGGCTTTATTGCTAGCATAATATGATATGGTCTCTGTCCCTCAAAAGTTTGTTAAGGGTCAAGCCCTAGCTGACTTCGTGGCTGCTAATCCAATCCCTGAGACTTCTAAGCTCTATGATAAATTTCCTGATGAAACTGTGGAATCTAATATGACCTCAGAAGGAATACTTGTCACGACCCACACCCGCTTTTCGAGATACAAGTGCATGTCCATGCCAGCCTACGCCGTAGTGTCGACGGTAGAACACTGTCTAGCCACAATGCTAAAAATTACATAAACGATAACTTTATTGCTCATTTATATTTCTAAATTAATTACAAGATCTATATTAAAATGAGAGTACAATTTTCTTACAAATATTAAAAAATGACTATAACACCTGTATCTAACTAATCTATAGGTTTTGGCCTGCAAGTACACCCGTATCTCCCATTGTAAGAGAAGCCACAGTTAACCTATTTTTTTTTGGTTTTCACTCAGGAATGTAACAAGCACACAGACCGACAGGCTGTTCGAAATCATAATAGAATCTACAAGACATAAAAATAGCATATGTGAAATAAACTAGATAGCAAACTGAATCATGGCATGTTTAGAATGGAACAAGTTCTCTACAACATGATAGGTCAACTAGAAGAAAAGCATGTAGATAGTGACATGGCAGATGATGAAGAAACAAGGAGAATCAAGTAATTGACAACTATCTACGTGTTTTAAAATATCAGGTTCGACATGTGAACGACTAGGGGGTAAATTCGGCATCCCGTACGTGCATTGTGTGGCTGCTATTCTCTACGAAAGACACGGGAGATAGTTCTGGGTAGTTCACATGTCTACTAAGATATTTTCCCTTCCGACTAGTACTCATGGACTCGAACAAGTCATGAAACATGGAAGCATGATAATAAAGAAATATAGTATGTGGAGATCTATGATACTAATCCGTGTAACAACGTGTCAACAAGCAAGAAAGAACATATGTATAAACATGAAATGGAAAAACTACTAAGAATCGAAAGCAATCAGTATATGTACTTGTCTGGGGTCCTTTACTGGTGAAACAAAATATCTCGTTGGGTCCAGGATAGTCTGTTTGACTAGGGTCGATGTGAAGGAGTCCAAAGTTGGCAAAAGAAATAAGAATACGATTAGCTACGATCAAGGATAATCTAATAAATTAAGGGATATTTCTAACTTTAGAGAAAAGGTGATTATTTAATTAGAGAAAGATATTTAGAGAAATATACATATAAATTATTCATTTAGAAAAATATATATAGCTTATTTTGAAATTATATGATAATTAAAAATAGTTTATAATTCTTTGAAATTTATAATTACAAATAATTTTTGATAAGTACTTTGGAATCTATAGGGAATCATAGTTTGGTCACCAATATAATTTTGTCAAATACGCCTTTTGGGTCAAACTGTAAAATAATATAGCGATATAGTTAATATTTTGTTACCAATAATTTTGGAAATTATAATGCTTTGAAAACTGTACCATACTAGTTAAAATAATTTAGATAAATACCAAGAAAATTATTTATAAATAATTCTTTTTGAGAAATTATATATTAAGAAAATATATAGGACATACATGAAATTTGTTTAAAAATGTTTGCTTCTTATCGAAAAACAAAAGTCCCTAATATAATTTATTTAGGAAAACATTAGAAAATAATATATTATTATTATTATTATTATAGAGAAAGCAACTCTAAATCAAGTATAAGCGTATTAACTAATGGTTATTATTAATCAAAAACAATATTTATTAACCAAACATTATTATCTTATCCAAGTATTATTAAAATACTCAAAGCTTAATATAAAAATTCTAATTCTAATACTGCCCTTTCTCAATCTGGCCCACATTGAGCTCCAATCTAGCCCAAGGCCCAAAATACTTTATAGTCTATTTAGAAAATATATACCGTGCTTGATACTACATTTTATTAGTTAAAAGATTTTAGATAACTACTTTTAAAATATACAAAAAATATTTTAAGGTTAAGCGCTAATTTGTCAAATATGTTTAATATATTTTCATAACAATTTTAATATTTAGCAAAACCAAAGGTTACTATAAACAACAAATAATTTAATAAAACAACAATAATACAGTTATAATTATTATAGTAGAATACTCATTATTATACCATATACGATTATTAGCTCCGTTCTCAGAGCTTCCTCTTTAAAGTCCATTAGAAAATATTATATTATAAACCTTAACATTTGTTCACAAGAAAGGGGGAGAGTGAGAGAGTGGTCTCACCAACGTTGGCTTGTCGCGTAGCTGCGGACACGAGGGATGATGCGGGGGTTCCCACAGTGGTGATGTTCGCGCGCGCGTGTAGGTTCTATGGAAGTGCATGCCGGCGGGTACCTCGCCAGATGCGGCCACTTTTTAGGGCAGATCTAGCCGGATCCCGATCGTCGGGGAGGACGGAGAGCGGCACAGAGCGCAGTCACGGCGGAGCTGTTGCCCGCGGCTGCTCGGGACGCGAAGGAGGATGCTCCTGGAATACCGGTTGGGGTGTTGATGGAAGATCGAGCGGTGGCTTCGAGGAGTGGGTGGAGGAGGCGACGACTTCGAGTGCGATGGTTGACAGATTGCCCAGGCAGTTCGTGGTCGGTGGAGCTGACCAATCTGGCCGAGGAAGGAGGTGGTCAGAAGGGGTTTCATCGTGGTGGTGGTGCTGGCTCGCTGGCAGAGGGTGGTAGGCGTATGGCCATGGCAGTGCGGCCGACATTGGACTGAAGGTGCGACGAAGATGACGGGACTTATCCGGAGTTGGCCACTACAGTTAGGCGGAGGAGAGGTCGGGGTTAGGATATTTTGTTTGAATTTTTCCTTTGTATCTGCACTATATCGGAAGGATGGACACATAATTCTTTGGTGTATAGATCTAGATGAAGATAATGGATGTATACATGAACACGAACGCCTGGGAACGAACCCGAGGCTGGACATGATGGTTGTGGTGGTGGTCACGGACACTTTGACACCATTATTGTTTGTGTATTAACTTTGTGTTGGTGGCGGAGGGTGTCGTGGAGATCAACAGTGAGGATGGACAATGGTGGAGTACTGCTTGGTCACGGCTCTGGAGATGGTGGTAGAGCGTCTCAGAAGCTTACGCGAAAGGGTCAGATCGATTGATCGGGAGGAGGTTTGCAGGTACTCGGCGACGCTAATGCCAATCGATGGCGAGGAGTCACCATATCTGCCGACGTCTTCCAAGAAAGAGGACTTATCAGGGTATGTCAACACGACGCCAACGGAGGAGCGGTAGTGGTGTGGGTGGTTCCACTGGTGCTCTTGGTTACAGAGGGACAGAGGAGAATGGTTGTTGTTGGCCTCGCTCGCGGGAGGCGAGCTCGGTCGGCGATGGTGTTCGTGATGGGGTTCAGGGGTTGCGGGTTAGGCGGGTATAGGGCGGTGATGGCAGTGGTTATCGTTGTATGATGATGGTGGCGTAGGGTTGTGCTCAGACGAGCAAGGAGGACTGGCGATGCTCGGCATCGGCGAGACGAAGTGTAGCTGTAGGGTTTTATTCTTATGTATATATTTTCCTTTAAAGAGGGGATAAGATCTCGTACATATATATGGCAGGACATATCATATATTAGGATATCAAGAAAATCTATTATAGATGAGAGAGAGATTTACATAATTATTAGGTTTTATCTATATATGTATGTTTATATACATATAGTGGAGGTCGATTTCCATTGGTAGATAGTATTAGATTAAAATAAAAAATGATTGATTATCATAAAATATTTAAATATAAATTCGATACTATCAATAATTTAAATTTTATACACTAAATCTAAAATTAAATAAATAATTACTTACTACAATAATTCAAATGACATCTAAAATTATCTAATTCAAATAAATAATCATTCTAGTAATTTAAATATAATAATATTATCAAAACAATATAAAATCTATTAATCAAAATCTATTAATGATAATAATACCAATTTAAATCAAGATCTAATATTATCAAAGTTTAAATCTTATAATTTAATTCAAATTAAATAACGTTTAAGCAAAATCGATCTAGTTGCAATCTATTAATGATTGCAATAATTATTATAAAATAGACTAAATTGCATAAATTTGAATCACCCTTTATAAATGAGTTATACAAATTAAGATACCAATAAATATTTTTACAACTAAGTATATCAAATCAAATAAATTAAAAACCAAAATCGAATAATTTGATTATCATAATAATAAAGGATAATAGATATCGTAAAGTATATGTTCTTATAAATCCAAAATTTGACGAATTTTTATCGAGGAAGTGAAATAAATAATTATCATTTTAAAAATCCTTTCTTGAGGCCAACCTTTGAAAGACCAATAATAACGACATCTCTTATATTTCGAATGGCAAAATCTGATAAAAAATATTTCTATAAAACTAAACTGTGATATCAAATTATTTAATTTAAACTAGTTGTCGAAATAGAATAGTAGCAAAATAACGTTTATATGTTCTCAAAGAGGATTTATTCCAAAACAAAAATAATAACAAGACAATAGGATAGATAAAATAATTTTTTTTGAAAATTCGAAAAGAGGAGTTACAGTACTTGCTTGGCATTTATTCTTTGATGGTGCATCGAGAATTGGACCCAACAGTATCATTGTCGCTGGAGTTGGGATCGTTCTCGTATCACCGAAAGGACTAGCTATTCAAAGAGCCTATTCCCTGGACGAGCCATGTTCCAACAATGTTGTTGAATATAATGCTCTACTCACCGGTCTCTAATTATCTAAACAATTAGATATCAAATATCTAGAAGTATACGAAGATTCTAAACTGATTGTCAACCAGGTTAGAGGCACGTATAAAGTTCGGCATAAAGATCACATTCCATACCAAGAAGCAGCAGTCAAACTGGCAGCATCATTCAAAGGTTTATTCATTGAACATGTATGCCGAGCATGCAATACAAAAGCAGATGCACTTGCTAATCTAGCAACAGTATTAGCGATTCCTATGAAAGGACAACAGTTGATCGTCATCACTAACAGAGAATTATTCTTCATCGAGAATAATCTACATCTTGAATCCAATAATTCAGTCAAGATTTACACTACTAGCAAAGACTGGAGGGCTCCTTTCATCGACTTCGTGGTACATGACATCTTACCTGAAGATTCAAAAGAAGTAACAACAAACTGTCGACGGTCGCTTCGATTCTATTACAATCACTCGTCCAAAATACTATACAGACGATCATTTGACCATATGCTCCTACAGTGTCTTGCTGGTGATGAAGCAAAGCAGATACTGTGTGAAGCTCAAGATGGTGTTTATGGTGCACACCAACCTAGTCCTAAGCTACATAATCGGATCTGACGCATGGGATACTATTGGCCTATCCTGGTGACGGACATGATTGAGTATGCGAGAAAATGCCGAGCAAGTCAAATCCGTACAAATTTCATTCATCAACCATCAGAATTCCTACATCCGATCGCAGCATCTTAGCCTTTTGAATCTTGGGACATAGATGTCGTCGGTCCTATCAATCTGCCCTCATCTCGAGGACATCGGTTTATCCTAACTATAATCGATTATTTCTCAAAATAGGCAGAAGCTATACCCTTAGCTGAAGTCAAAACAAGCAGTGTTATCAGCTTTATCAAACATCATGTAATCTATAGATTCGGCGTTCCTCGACGAATTATCCATGACAACATACCTCTATTTGTCAGTCAGAAATTTACTTGATTCTGTGATGACAATCGAATCAACAATATCACTTTTACTGCCTATAATCCTGCAGCTAACGGTTTAGCTGAAGCATTCAACAAAACAATCATTAAGCTTCTCAAGAAATTCGTTTCTACCAATAAACGGAACATGAGCAAAAAGTTTAGAGAATCTTTATGGGCCTACCGTACTACCATACGTACTCCGACTGGCTGCACACCTTTCTCTTTGGTGTACGGAAGCGAGGCCGTCTTACTACTAAAAATTCAAATTTCGTCACTGAGAATAGCTATTGCCAATAAATTCATAATTGAAAGCAATGATAATCTTCGACTTCAGGAGCTTGAAGCACTCGACGAGAAGCGGCTACTAGCTCAACAACATATCGAGCTATATCAAGCCCGTATCTCAAAGCCTTCAACCATAAAGTCAAAGTATGAGCATTTCAAAAAGGCAAGCTGGTCCTTATTGTCACGCCCCGACTGGAGAAATCACTCGTCCTCGCTAGATTTCATCCGAATCATCGTCATTGCTGGGGCGTGATGCCGCACGAGCCTGGAGTTGTGCTCATGCAAGGCAAGATAACAGGTTCGCTTAAGTTTATCTCAAATTTATAACATTAGCAGCAGAAGGAAACAAAGTATATAATAAGAATCTTTTTTTTATTAATAATGAACTGAGGTTACAAGGCTTTGAATAGCCCAACTGAACATACCAACTGACTACAATGCTCATGATCTCTCTAGCTCACGAAGGATTACATTATTTTATATATTATGCCTCTTTATAGCTAACAAGTAGTCTTCGACCGAACATCTTCATGTTACAAGTTCGAATGCCAATGCGGTAGCAACTCTTGAAACGCTAAGGACTCCATGCCTCGGCGCGTCCAAGCCAATCCCCGCCCTGAGCCGAACATATCTTGAATCTGCAAGCAAACTAGTGGAGGATTAGTGCTTTCGTCCTCGCTGCCCTGATCAAGACCCACTCGCACCCAAACCAATACTAAGTAAATTTAGTGAAGCATGCAGATTATTTGGTAATCTTTTTATTTAGCCTTAGAATCAGTTTCATGGCAATATCTAAGCATTAAAGCAGTTATCGATAGTAAGTAAATTATAATGTGTCTAATATCGTGTCACTGCAACAGACATAGTTAGACATAATATGGACATAATCATAGTAATCGTGCATGTCTCCCTCTCGTTTCGCCTTAGCCTGCAATCGTTAGGAATTTGCATAATCAACGACTAATCACGTAGCCAACCAATCAAACTTAGACATATGCATAAGGGTAGCCGGCTTTGCGCCTGTACCCTGTTCTAGTCTCAGCCTACCGGTCCTATCTATATGAAGGTCACGACGTTCCATGCCATAATAGACTGGTGTCTTAAAGTGTAAGCCAGCGATCGCTTTGGCACGGGTTGCTAGCCCACTACTCAAAGGATCCCAAACTTACTGGAATTGTGGCTTATCACATCAATAGGAGGACGTAACCCGTCTGAATGAAGTGCACCACCAATACCCCTTAATTTCCTCCGCGGTCGAACGGTCCCGGTGCCCCGGCGATCCTACGTTCGAGGCAAGCATGCTCGTGCACGTGCCATACATCCAAGTCAATTGACCATATGCAACACGTTCTGATTTTCATACAACCAAACAAGTTTGCCTATCTCTATTCCATTGGCACGATGCCCCGACTCAATATTCCTCAACATATCGACCCGAAGGTCCCAACTATCTCGATGGCACCGTGCCACATTCGACAGTTCCGTCACATCATTCGTGCGACAACTGTTCTGCTCACCACGAAGCTATCTTGTATAAATCCTGTGCACATACGTACACTTTGACACATATATCTTCTTTGCTTCGAGTCGTGCATTCGATGCACGCCTCGGTATCATATTTTTCATGTTCTAAGCCTTAGTGCACAATGTTCTTCAGAGTCGTGCACTTGACGCACATCTCGATATTGTATTTCAATGTTCTAGCATCATTGCGACTCATGCACTTGATGCACGTCACCTCAATTATTTAATGTTCAATGTTCTATCTTAATGTTCGACACACGCTAAGACTTTTACTCAATTTGTGCCATGCTTGTTAACTTAATAGCAACTTACGCATACAAGGATACATTTAATTAGGCGTGAAGGAGTAGGGGAGAAGAGTTATAAACCTACCCACCTTAGTCCGATACGTCTTGTCGTTTTGTCGAACTGATGCGGCTCGATTCCATAACTTGGTTGCCCGACTAACTCTTCTGACTTAGCCATTCCGTTGAACTATTCAACTGATTCGGCCTACCGTGCCCATGCCTTAGGTTATTGCAAGGCAACGATTTGGTTTTGCGAACACCGTTGCTAATAAGGCAAAAGGTCGACCTTTTATGATCCAGCGTAAAAACATAGTCTGCACAAGAAATCAACTAAAGTCAATATTGCTTGGAATCAGACTTATGCCTTGCATCATTTTGATTCATAGATTCAAATCGACTCAAAGCTTCTTTCGGGCTAATGTAACTCTTGTATCGATTTGCATCGATACTTTATCGGGTCCATGCAACTCTTTGAGTCAATGACTCATCGTAATGTAGAGTGTGGAGCGGGGCATTACATAATATATCACTCAAAACAAGGTTCGTCCTTGAACCAAAACCAACACTCAATCCAAGTGTTTTGCTAGATCGTTTCACGATCTCGTGCTACTATCATTTCAAAGCCACGCTGACACTCTTCATTCCATGTAAAAGAGACACCTTTCCTCATGAGTTGAGTGAAAGGTTGGCATCGCCCTGAGAGGTTAGATATAAACCTCCTGATATAGGCTAGTCTTCCCTGAAGGCTGCGGAGTTCGCGGAGATTCTTTGGTGGATTCATCTCCAGGATTGCTTTTGTTTTGTCGGGATCTATGTGAATGCCCCGAGAAGTAATGACAAAGCCCAAGAACGTTTTGCTGGACACTCCCAGAAAAGACTTGGTGGGATTCATCTTCAGGTTGTGTGCCCGCATGAGGTCGAATACTGTTCTTAAATCATGTAAATGATCGTCTTTGGTACGTCTCTTGACGACGATGTCGTCTACGTAACACTCCACCGTCTTGCACAAATGATCTCTGAAGATGACACTCATAGCCCGTTGATATGTAGCACCGCGTTCTTCAGGCCAAAGGGCATGACCGTATAACAATATACGCCGATCGACGTTTGGAATGATGCATGCTTCTCATCATCAGGAGACATCTTGATTTGATTGTATCCTGAAAAGCCATCTATAAAGGACATGCGCTCGAAGCCACACGTATTATCGATCATTATTGTAGCTCCCCTTCCCCAAAATTCTTGAAATATTTTTTCATAATTTATTTGTTTTAAACGGTGATTTTTAGATTTTTTATATAAATAATTATTTAGTTAATTATTACGGTAGATGACTTTATCCATAGTTGAGTTTTGAAGTACAAGACGGCTGGGAATCATGACACGGATAGTGCCATGGCGTGCTTTGGCTAGTGTATTAGCCCGGTAGGGAAGGCCGAGTCATAGTGATATCCAAACTAGGAAAACCAGGCCAAGTTACGAGTTAATCCCTATAAATAGTTTAATTAGTTATTTATTAATATTTGGACTTTTAGGAAATTCGGTTATACCAAACTAGTCCGGACTGGGCCCGAACCGAGCCCAAGCCCGTGTAGGCTTATAGTGAGTCCTAAGACATCCATGTAGGTGCTCTTTATGTAGATTTTGTATTTTAAAATGGGATAATAAATATGCTACGATGCGACTGTTACGTATATGAAAATGTGTTATTGATATTAAATTATTATTTTATTTTATAATATGGGGAAACCTCCTTTTTGTGATATATTTCTAGATTCCTAGGATTTTATACTATGTATATATTTATTACTTGTGCATGTGTATAAATGTCATCCTAGATATGTGTATATAAATATATATGTGTGTATATAGATATATGTCTATATATAAATATTCGTATATATGTATATGTCTATATATAAATATTCATATATATGTATATGTCTATATATACATATTCGTATATATGTATATGTGTATATATATATAAATATTCGTATATTTGTATATGTGTATATATATAAATATTCGTATATGTGTATATGTGTATATATATAAATATTCGTATATATGTATATGTGTATATATAAATATTCGTATATATGTATACGTGTATATATATATAAATATTCGTATATGTGTATATGTGTATATATATATATATATTTTTTTTGTATATGTGTATATATATAAATATTCATATATATGTATATGTTTATGTATATATAAGAGTATCTGTAGTAAGATAGATATATATACATATATGTATATATATGTATATATATATATATATATATATATATATATATATATATATATATATATATATATACTCACAGATTTAGAAAAGAAAAATATATATATATATATACATACTCACAGATTTAGAAAAGAAAAGAAACAAATAAGCAAATCAGTAAAAGAATCCCAGCTCAGTCGGGTCAGAGGCCCACGGGCCCATGTGAGAGGTCCATTAGCAGTAGTTAGCCTGAACTCAGCAGCAGCAAGCCCAGGCCGAGCGGAAGGAACCCTTCCGAACCCGAGCCGATAACAATATATATAACGAGAATAGGAAAAACCCTAGCGAATCCCTCACACCCCGCACCACCCTAGCCGACCTCGCCCCTATCTCTGGCGTGCCGCCCGACGGCCCTGCACCGCCGCCAAGTCGCCGGAGCCGGCCGGCCGAGCGCCTGAACGCGCAGCGCACAGAAGATGGAACACAGCAGTAGCAGTTGAGACAACGACTTCTAGGTACAATTTCTTCCTCACCGATCAGTAGAATTTCAATCTGTGAATTTATACGTGTAGCCTAATTGATCCTCTTCGAAATCCTTCAAAGGGAATTCGTCGTAAACCCTTCAATCGACCAAGAAATTGATACGAACATCACCCAAAAACTGTTCTTAAACATGACATATAGATCAGTTCCAACCCCATATTGGAAGGCAGATTTCTGCCAAGCCGTAGCAATATTTAGAAATCAACTTGAACACAGTCCTAGACGACCTATAGGACTTTATGACCTTTTTTATGGATTTGGAAATCATCGACTATGCGTCGAATCCCGAAGTTGACCGAAAAACTATTTTTTAAAAACATGAATTCATCGACACGACGTACGTCCCGCCAATCCGGGCGATGTGGTTGCGAACCGAGAACATCGAAAGGTGCGTATCGGCTTCGTGGTCGTATGGGATTTGACGGAATTCAAATTGGTTGCATGTGCACGACGAATTTGATCTGTATTCGTCAAAATTCATCATATCGGCCTCTGTATAAATTTCTTAATTACTTTGCACGTTCGTTAGATCGAGATGAAACTTACGCCAACAGGACCGTATCATTTTTTGGTCCTGTATGCCAAGTTTGGTCCAATTCTAAGATAGTTGATCGGACCGCCATTTTGTGGGCCCCACGGTCCGATTCAACGGGCAATTTTGTGCACGGTCCGTCGGAATCCAACTTTGGACATACGGTTGGGTTCGTACCATCAAAAAAAATCCATAGACATATAGTTTGACGACTTTAGAGACCATTGAATCTGGCACACTTTTTGGTGCAAAGCGGGTCCAACGGCGGACACTATTTTGGCCCAAAATTACCGTTTGCCCCGTGTCCAGAATTGGACTTAAGGATAAGCAATCCTAGCTAATTTGACTATTCTGAGAATGTTGGCAATGTCTGTTGCAGCTTTCGGAGACCGTTGTGAGATTTGGACTTTATGGCTGACGAGTGGACTATATTTTGTTGGATCTGCGTGCAACCTTCAGGCAAGTATACCTTGCCTCCCTCTACAGTTTATTTACATACATATTTCTATTATTATATTATTTTTACTAGTGGATTATTGATATGTGATTTGTACATCGTGCATGCTAGTATATGTATATATAGTTCTTGTTCATAGTTAATTTTGTAGTTCATATTGGATTGGTTCTCTCGTGTATCTTGATTGGGTCGTGTCGTGTCATCACCTATACTTGTACTGAGTCGTATTGTGTCATAGGATGATTAAGTCATAACGGAACTGATGTACATTGAATTCTTGAAGCTAACTTGCGAGTCCATACCAGGGGCGAGGGTTAGTAGTTATCTGTATCTTGATTCCTGAAGCTAACCTGCGAGTCCACACTAGGGGCAAGGGTTAGTAGTTGATCAAACTCGCGAGTCCACACTAGGGGCGAGGGTGATCTCTTGAAGCTAACCTGTGAGTCCATATTAGGGGCGAGGGTTAGTAGTTATCTGTTTCACACCTGCGGGTCCACACTAGGGACGGGGGTGATTCTTGATGCTAGCCTGCGAGTCCACACTAGGGGCGAGGGTTTGTGTATCCATTGATCTCGTGACTTGTTTGCTCTTGAAGCTAACCTGCGAGTCCACACAAGGGGCGAGGGTTTGAGTATTCTATTGGTTATCCGTTGACATCGTGACATCGTGTTCCCTTGTTCTTTTCCAGCAGTTTGTTTATGCGTAGTGGTTCTTCCAGTCGTGTATAGTCGTGTTTTCGTGTTGATTGGTCTTTTTCCATTTATTTCCAGTATTTTCTTTATTGTATGATAAACTGCTAGATAGGCATATTTTTATGTATCTTGCTATGTCCCCTGAGGACCTGATGATCTCTTCAGGTTTAGTGATTGCATGGAGATAGTTAGTCGTTCTAGATGGCAGATGTGATGATACGCTTGCGGGATTCAAGTATCGTTATTACGTTTATTATCCTTTCGTGCTTTACATTCCTTATCATGAGATATCCTGCTTATTGATTCAGTTTAGAGACTCCTATTATATTCCTTGGAGTCTCATCGGACATATATGCTAGTGGGCTGCAGACCACGACACATAGTGTTCATTCATGTTTCATATTCTTATTGTGGATTGAGATATAGATTGCATTGCCATGATTTGGCAGTATACCATAGCCTTGACAGCGTTTACGTATTAGAGTCGGGCTGGAGTCCGTTCGATACATAGCTGGTTTGCTCACGAGCTCGCGTCAGAAAAGTGGGTGCGGGTCGTGACAAGTTTTTTTGGTGGCCCATGCAGGTCAGAGCATATCGTACCGGTTACATAACTGTACTTGTATGAGCCTGCGAATTTGACTAAACCTTTAGAAATCTTAACCCACTTTGCCTTGAAAATTCCCCTAGAAATTTCTCTACGTCCTTGAAATTTGATAATTGTTCTCGATTTTTCTTCCTTGCCTTCCCGTACCCTTGATTCTCGTCCCTTCCTATTCGGGGTGAGAATGATCGTGCTGTCTAAAATTCATCAAAAATTCTTAAGTTATAGTATAATATTGCTTGATTTTTGAATATTGATTGTTTGATAGATATGTGGGGATTATAGATGCCATATGTCTTAGACATCTAAGGATAATGACTCTAGCAACTTGATGGAAGGTTATAAGTTTTAGTGACATACATTTGAGGGAGTAGCGTGACCAAAGGAGGGTAGAAGTCCTCGAGGTTTTATAATTACAAATGGCTAGGAGAAGGATACAAACTATTTTTGAGGAATTAAAAATTTAAGGAGATCAAGGTTAAGGTGGACTTTCTTTTTGAATTTTAAGCAATAGTTATGAATTATAATTTCGAGGACGAAATTATTTTTAAGGTGGGTAGATTTGTAGCTCCCCTTCCCGAAAATTCTTGAAATATTTTTTCATTATTTATTTGTTTTAAATGGTGACTTTTAGATTTTTTTATATAAATAATTATTTAGTTATTATACGGTCGATGACTTTAGCCATAGTTGAGTTTTGAAGTACAAGACGGTTGGGAATCATGACACGGATAGTGCCATGGCGTGCTTTGGCTAGTGTATTAGCCCCGGTAGGAAAGGCGAGCCATAGTGATGTCCTAACTAGGAAAATCAGGCCAAGTTGCGAGTTAATCCCTATAAATAGTTTAATTAGTTATTTATTAATATTTGGACTTTTAGGAAATTCGATTATACCAAACTAGTTCGGACTGGGCCCGAACCGAGCCCAAGCCTAAGCCCGTGTAGGCTTATAGTGAGTCCTAAGACATCCATGTAGGTGCTCTTTATGTAGATTTTGTATTTTTAAATGGGACAATAAATATGTTGCGATGCGACTGTTACATATATGAAAATGTGTTATTGATATTAAATTAGTATTTTATTTTATAATATGGGGAAACCTCCTTCGTGTGATATATTTCTAGATTCCCAGGATTTTATACTATGTATATATTTATTACTTTTGCATGTGTATAAATGTCAACCTAGATATGTGTATATAAATATATATATATATATATATATATATATATATATATATATATATATATATATATATATATATATATATATATATATGTGTATATAGATATATGTCTATATATAAATATTCGTATATATGTATATGTCTATATATAAATATTCATATATATGTATATGTGTATATATATATAAATATTCGTATATATGTATATGTGTATATATATAAATATTCGTATATGTGTATATGTGTATATATATAAATATTTGTATATGTGTATATGTGTATATATATAAATATTCGTATATATGTATATGTTTATATATATATAAATATTCGTATATATGTATATGTATATGTATATATATATAAATATTCGTATATGTGTATATATATATAAATATTCGTATATATGTATATGTGTATGTATATATATGAGTATCTGTAGTTAGATATGTATATATATACATATATGTATATATATATATATATATATATATATATACATATATGTATATATATATATATATATATATATATATATATATATATATATATATATATATATATATATATATATATATACTCACAGATTAAGAAAAGAAAAGAAAAGAAAGAAATAAGCAAATCAGTAAAAGAATCCCAGCCCAGTCAGGCCAGAGGCCCACGGGCCTATGTGAGAGGTCCATTAGCAGTATTTAACCTGAACTCAGCAGCAGCAAGCCTAGGCCGAGCGGAAGGAACCCCCCCGAACCCGAGCCGATAACAGTATATATAACGAGAATAGAAAAAAAAACCCTAGCGAACCCCTCACTCCCTGCGCCACCCTAGCCGACCTCACCCCTATCTCTGGCGCGCCGCCCGACGGCCATGCACCGCCACCAAGTCGTCGGAGCCGGCCGGCCGAGCGCCTGAACGCGCAGTACACAGAAGAAGCAACGCAGCAGTAGCAGTTGAGACAGCGACTTCTAGGTACAATTTCTTCCTCATCGATCAATAGAATTTCAATATATGAATTTATATGTGTAGCCTAATTGATCCTCTTCGAAATCCTTCAAAGGGAATTCGTCGTAAACCCTTCAATCGACCAAGAAGTCGACGCAAACATCGCCCAAAAACTGTTCTTTAACAGGACATATATAGATCAGTCCCAACCCCATATTGGAAGGCAGATTTCTGCTAATCCATAGCAATATTTAGAAATCAACTTGAACACAGTCCTAGATGACCTATAAGACTTCATGAACCCTTTTTGTGGATTTGAGAAATCATCGACTACGCATCGAGAAATCGAATCCCAAAGTTGACCGAAAAAATGTTTTTCGAAAACACGAATTCATCGACACGACGTGCGTCCCGCCAATCCGGGCAATGTGGTCGCGAACCGAGAGCATCGAAAGGTGCGTATCGGCTTCGTGGTCGTGTGGGCTTTGACGGAAATTCAAATTGGTTGCGTGTGCGCGACGAATTTGATCCGTATCCGTCAAAATTCACCGTATCGGCCTCTGTGTAAATTTCTAATTACTTTGTGCACGTTCGTCAGATTGAGATAAACTTGCACCAACAGGATCATATCATTTTTCTGGTCCTATATGCCAAGTTTGGTCCAATTCTGAGACAGTTGATCGGACCGCCGTTTTGCGGGCCCCACGGTCCGATTCAACGGGCGATTTTGTGCACGGCCTGCTGGAATCCAACTTTGGACATATGGTTGGGTTCGTATCATCAAAACAAATCCATAGACATGTAGTTTGGCAACTTTAGAAACTATTGACTCTGGCACGCTTTTCGGTGCAAAGCGGGTCCAACGACGGACTACCGTTTTGGCCCAAAATTACCGTTTTGCCCCTGTATTCAGAATTGGACTTAAGGACAGGCAATCCTGGCTAATTTGACTATTCTGAGAATGTTGGCAATGTCTGTTGCAGCTTTCAGAGACAGTTGTGAGATTTGGACTTTATGGCTGATGAGTTGACTATATTTTGTTGGATCTGCGTGCAACCTCTAGGCAAGTATACCTTGTCTCCCTCTATAATTTATTTACATACATATTTCTATTATTACATAGTTTTTACTAGTATATTATTAACATGTGATTTGTACATCGTGCATGCTAGTATATGTATATATATAGTTCTTGTTCATAGTTAATTTTGTAGTTCATATTGGATTGGTTCTCTCGTGTATCTTGATTGGGTCGTGTGGTGTCATCACCTGTACTTGGACTGAGTCGCATCGTGTCATAGGATGATTAAGTCATAATGGAACTTCTGTACCTTGAATTCTTGAAGCTAACTTGCGAGTCCACACCAGGGGCGAGGGTTAGTAGTTATCTGTATCTTGATTCCTGAAGCTAACCTGCGAGTCCACACTAGGGGCGAGGGTTAGTAGTTGATCAAACCCGCGAGTCCATACTAGGGGGAAGGGTGATCTCTTGAAGCTAACCTGCGAGTCCACATTAGGGGCGAGGGTTAGTAGTTATCTGTTCTGAACCTGCGAAGTCCACACTAGGGACGAGGGTGATTCTTGATGCTAGCCTGCGAGTCCATACTAGGGGCGAGGGTTAATAGTTATTTAAAACCTGCGAGTCCACACAGGGGCGAGGGTTTGAGTATCCATTGATCTCATGACTTGTTTGCTCTTGAAGCTAACCTGCGAGTCCACACTATGGGAGAGGATTAGTAGTTGTTCAAACCTGCGAGTCCATACTAGGGGAGAGGGTTTGAGTATTCTATTGGTTATCCGTTGACATCGTGACATCGTGTTTCCTTGTTCTTCTCCAGCAGTTCGTTTATGCGTAGTGGTTCTTCCAGTCGTGTATAGTAGTATTTTTGTGTTGATTGGTCTTTTTTCGTTTATTTCTAGTATTTTCTTTATTGCATGATAAACTGCTAGATAGGCATGTTTTTATGTATCTTGCTATGTCCCATGAGGACCTGATGATCTCTTCAGGTTTAGTGATTGCATAGAGATAGTTAGTCGTTCTAGATGGCGGATGTGATGATACGCTTGCGGGATTCAGGTATCGTTATTATGTTTATTATCCTTTCATGCTTTACATTTCTTATCATGAGATATCCTGCTTATTGATTCAGTTTAGAGACTCTTGTTATATTTCTTGGAGTCTTATCGGACATATATGCTAGTGGGCTGCTGACCACGACCCAGAGTGTTCATTCATATTTCATATTCTTATTATGGATTGAGATATAGATTGTATTGCCATGATTTGGAAGTATACCATAGCCTTGACAGCGTTTACGTATTCAAGTTGGGCTGGAGTTCGTTCGATACGTAGCTGGCTTGCTCACGAGCTCGTGTCCGAAAAGTGGGTGTGGATCGTGACAATTATATCGGTGATCGGAAGAGGGAATTCATCCTTAGGACATACCGCATTCAGATTGCGGAGATCGATACAGATTCAGATTTTTTTGTTCTTTTTGATGACTAGCACTACGTTAGCTACCCAGTCTGGGTGCTGCTCTTTACGGATAAAACTGCCAGCTATAAGCTTATTGACTTTCGCTTCGATGGAATTCATGATGTCTGGACGAAACCGCCGCTGCTGTTGCTTGACTGGTTTTGGGTCCGGATAAATGTTGAGCTTATGTAGCACAATCTCGGGGTTTAGCCCTGGCATGTCTTCATAGCTCCAAGCGAAGACGTCGATGTATTCTCTGACGAGTTGTAACAATGACTCCCGCTCGTCGTCTGTCAGACTTTTACTGACGAAGATTGGCTTTGAAAGGATTCATCATCGAGGTTAACTTGCATAACCTCATCTTCAGTGGAAGGATCGTGAAGTTTAAAGTGTTTCTTCCATTGTGCATCTAGTTGCTGGACCCACGACTCCAACTCAAGTGGTTCAAGTAGGTCTTCGTCTTCTTCTTCGATATCAGCGGATGTCATATTGGAAGATAGTGTCTTTCTGAATATATCTCCAATACTGCTATCGGAGTCGTAAATGGGTGACTCGGACGAATGAGAGTGCCATTCGCATTCTTCGTCAGAACTTTCGGGCGTTGTTGGTGGAGTAACATATTCGAGGCCGTTTCTGGATTTATGATAATGATCCTGAGGTTTCCCTGCCGATGCCGGCGGCTGTAGAGGCAATCGTCGACCACTGCCATAATTTAGACCCGGGGTAGCCTCCATGTCGTACCCCTGCTTTTGTATGAAGTACTTGGCTTGAGGACTATACAAGTAGAGCGGTAGTCTTCCAGCGTCGGGTCCGAGGTCGGACTCTTGTGGCGAGAAAGATTGAGGACCTTCTTTTCGGCCAAAAATGATTGTGTGATCCCATCCTCTTCTGTCTGGGACCAGGAAGTAAGCGCCTTTTATTAGAGCAAGTCGATTTGGGGTATGGACGGTTGTCACCCGTGTATGCAGTCTAACGTCTAGACGGTCCCATGCGACATACGTTAGATTAGGCTTATCATACTCAGAATAGTCTAATGGCAGCCTCATATTGATGAAATAAGGAATTTTATCCTCAGGGATTACATCATCAGGAGAGGGGCTATCTACCTTTGTAACCATGTATTTGGCGAGTTCTTCGTCCTCCTTGGCTATCCCCTGCGAGCTTAGAGGTCGGGATGCCATCTTGGGCAACTTGACCACCAAGGGTTCTGCTTGAGGTATTGATTTACCTGAGAGTGTTGGATCGACACTTGGCTGCTGACTCGTCTTGGGAAGACGGATGACAATGGGCTCAGTAAGGGACTTTGTGTCTTCTGGTCGCCTTAGAGTAGATTTTGGCAATCAAATTACCATTGGTGTTACAAGGGGCCTTACATCTTCCTGTTGCCTTTATTTGGACTTTGGCAGCCGGATCACCATTAGTGCTT